>WNGS01101769.1:0-18164 GCA_020271785.1 Procambarus virginalis
GACCTCAGCTTTACAATTTATATGTGTCCAGGATTATTTCTAAATACTAATAAGTGTCCACCCATTCATTTGGTTGGCCCTGAACTTTGAGTTGGTTCTTAGGGTTCCCTATTTTTATGTGGATCGCTTTTGTCTTGGTTGGGTTGAGTTTTACCCAATCTACTTTTCCTCATCACTGATGCAGTCTAACCATTTGGGTGCAAGGCACGCCGCATCCCTTCCTTTTATGATGATGACAAAGTCGACCACATAATTTAGCAGCCTGCAGTGTTGTGGAGTTTCAACCTCATTATTCTTTCCATTAAACAATGTATATTAGGGGGCTGAGAATGCCTTTTACTGTACCGTGTTGATGTCTTTTGTATTCAGAGATTGAGCCATGAAGTTTCTCTCATGCTTTCCGGCTTATGAGACAGTTTTTGGTCCAGGAGAGTAGGTGCTTTGACCTCTTTGTCGATGAGGCAACAGAGAATAACAGGAGCGCTAGCCAGTTCAATGGCTTTCTCGAAGTCCAGAATATCAGTATTCCTGGTCTGTTTTCAGATGGGCTAACAGATGGTAATACATTCCACTGTGCCAACCCCCTTTTCTATAGGCATACATGTCCTTGTGCGGGTTAGAAAGTTTCCAGCCAAGTCTGTTGAATGCAATTCTGTCAGTCGTCATGGCTGCACAGCTTTGGAGGGAGATCGGCCTTGGATTAGCTGGATCTTTGGGTTTTGGGATCGGCACTATGTCTGCCCTATTCCAAGCTGTATGTCTACTTTGAGAAATTCAGACTAAATTAATTACAGCGTCTCCCTCCCTCCCGTCAGGTATGCAGCGTCTCCCTCTGGGCCGAGGTTTCTAATAATTTTATAGTTTATTTTGTCATTCTAGGGATGTACCTTTGGAGTCTTTCTTAGCCCGATTGAACTCACCCAGTGTGAAAGGGTATTAGTAGTCAGAGGCTTCTGCACATGCTGTTAGTATTGTATGCTACCTTTACGGGCTCACCATAGCCCGTGTTACTTGGAACTTTTTCTTCCAGGTAGCGAATCTTTAACAACAACAACATACCTTATTCTTCTAATCCTTTCTGCACTGCTAATACATCAAATGGAAACTGATTTTTCTGCAAATTTTGTTACCAGTCTCTTCCAGTCCTGCCATTACCACCTTGGGGCCTGACAGCTGAGTGGTCAGCGCTTCGGAATCGTAGTTCTGAGTTACGGGTTCCATCCCTGGGGGAGGCCGAAACAAATGGGCAAAGTTTCTTTCACCCAGATGCTCCTATTACCTAGCAGTAAATAGGTACCTAGGAGTTAGACAGCTGCTACGGGCTGCTTCCTGGAGACGTGTAACAAATAGGAGGCCTGGTCGAGGACCGGGCCACGAGAACGCTTAGCCTCTAAATCATCTCAAGATAACCTCAAGATAGCCAGTACTTCGGCTTCCTGTTGTGGATCCTTTGGGTTTGGGGAATGGGAGAGAGGTTTGTTGTTGTTTTAGATACAGCTACTCAGAGCAAAAGGTTCCAAGTAGCACGGGCTATGGTGAGCCTGTAGTGGACATACCTAGCACAGGATCGGGGCTGTAACTGGCGAGAGAGATCGATTGATTATGCCACTGAAGAGGTGGCACGGGTATGAATAGCCCATAATGGGAGAGAGATTGATTGTTTTTATTATTATTATTATTATTATTTTCTACCTCAGACATGGCCACACATTTACAATGCTAACCAGCATATATACATTTTCTTCTGTCCTCCATGGACAGGGTTAGAGATGTGTTAAACATACAGTTCAGGGGTTTATTGAACAAACAACCACAGGTGATTCAGTGCTTTTAAAATGCTAAGCTAACCTACATACGTAAATACATAGATACACAGATTTACGTATTCCCTACATAACGTGTTCGATTCGTCTTTTACATAGTGTCATTAATGTGCATTTACAAAGGTGAAATGTAATTCTGATCAGCTTCCATATATACTTTATACACGTACATATACATACACACACACACATATACGTACATATACATATATACATACATATATACACACACATGCATTCACATACATTTGCCTCTTTTACTCTGACAGGGTGAGATAGCTGATAGAGAAACTAGTGTGCAATTAAGCACTTAATCACTGAAGGTGATTTAGGTGCTTTTACAAATTCAGGTTATATAGTTACATTACATCCATACATTGTATAATTGATACAATACACGGTCAATCTTGGGTACAAGTCCAATATATCATCAAGTGTTCCAATACTCATATAGTAATTACAGAGTTCAGCATACCTTAGCCCAGGAGGGCGAAAGTCAGTCAGTATGGGACATTCTACAATATAATGTTCAAGAGAGTGCATGTTTTCTGATTGATTGGTGAAGATTAAGTCACACAAGAGGTGGTACAGGCATGAATAGACCTTAAGGGTAGAGAGATTGATTGATGAAGATTAATCTACACAAGAGGTGGCACGGCAACCCATCCTCCGAATTGACAAAGTGTTTTTAGTACTAAATGTAATAAGTACATTTGTTGACTGTCATGCATAGAACATAATTGCACTTATGGGGTGTTACATATACCTACCCATTCATTCTCCTCGTTTTCTGTTAAGACACTCAAAATTTTAGGATGAAGTTTTCAAATCCAATTTGCTTTACACAAGTTTTAAATAGCAGGAATTTCTTTTTCAGTTTTATTAAACATTAGAGATTTTATATAAAATTTGAAAATACCCTGAGTTACTTTACAGTTTATTGAAATATTTTAGTTTTGTTTTAAAAGTTTTATAAAACTGTAATATCAATACAGCTATAGGTTGGGTTCTAATTGTAATTAAGAGGCAATAAAATGTTTGTCTTCATACACTAAGAAGGTAAGGTTAGGGCGTGGTTTTCTATTAAGCTTTTCAGGTAAACTCAAATATTCACAATATAATTGACAGTACAGTTTAATACTAAGTGAAAATTTGTACAATTCCTGAGTGCTAGCAATAGTACACAATTACACTTACTTGCGCTGTTACATTTACCTCCCCATTTCTGGAGGACGGGCTGGGCACGGACATGAATAGACCTTAAGGGTAGAAAGATTGATGAAGATTAAGACACTCAAGAGGTGGCACGGTCATGAATAGACCGTAAAGCGAGAGAGGAAGGCACGGCATTAAATAAAGAGTGAGGTGAGAAGCAGGTAAGAGAAGAAGGTAACGCTAGAAGAAGGTAAGGTAAGGATGCGGAGCAAGTAAGAAACGAAGTTAATTCCTAGAAGGTAAGAAAAAGGTGTAAAGGTAAGATGAGTATAATAATGGGACGAAGGAAGCATGGGATTGGTAAGAATAGAGTAGACACCAGCAGTAACAGAAGCATGAGGAGCACTGTGAACCAGATTGCTACGATGATCATTAGTTTTGTCAAAGTGTTTGTTAGGTGAACCAGTGTTTATCTGGTTCACACTGCTCCTGCTTCTAATACTGCTGGTGTCTACTCTATTTCCTGTTCGTCTTGTTCTCTCCAATACTTTCGTGAAACTGGCTGCACACTAAATGAAAGACTTGGATTCACTACCCCACCACTGAAGGGTGTGGTCGTCGCGGCTTGAGCTCCTCACTCGTTGCTTGGCGCAGAGTGTGGGAGGGTGTTGTTTGTTCTGACGGCGCCAAGGGGACCCCCCTCCCTCCTGTTCACTGCTCTGAGACCATGGACCTTGAGTTTTTTGGACGTGCATCTCACCTTGCTCTTGAGGTAGTTCTGTTGGATATGCTGTGCGTTCGGGTGGATGATGTGTATGGCCTCCAACAGTTGACTACTCATCGAGCACTTGTAAAGTTTCACTCTGCGGCAGTGTATCGGGACTTTTTTTTTAATTTATTTTTACATGCAAGCATGCAAGTATAAGGCAATAAATACAATAAAAATAACAGAAGAAACCAATTAAGCAAAACAAAAAACCACCGGCCAGAAGAACCGACAGCACAGTACAAACACAACCAACATCAATAAAACAAATAGCGCAAACAGGCAAACAACACCCAAAACACAATAACACATAAAACAAGATCATAATACACAGAGAAAGCATAGGAGAACAAGAAAAATTATGTAACATAATAGTCATAAAACATACAACAATCCAAAAAAACATAAACAAAAGCCACACATGGCACAATAACAACACAAACAATAAACAAAAACATGCACAAACACTCCCAGTGCAAAAACCATAAGGAGAGGCACAAGCACAGAACGTAAGAGGGCAAACAGCATAGCCAGAGGGGCACATAATACAACAGAATCAAAGAAACAGATAATCATGAAATGGCATAGCCACACACTAATTACGTTAAAAAACACAAGGACCACAATAAACAGGGACATTGAGAAACTAAACATTACACCGGCCTGAAGGGCGCACAATAAATACATCACATATCAGAACATACCACAAGTCCTATACATACACGAGACACACAGCAATCACACAAACTATCAAGAGTGCGCATACTTATCCGGCCACTCTGCCGCCGGGAAACGAACACAATACGCCTCCCAAAGCAACAGGATGTCGTCCGGAACAGGGTGATCATGGGCCGTACGAGGATCAGGCATCAATTCCGGCACACCCTCAACAAAAACCCGAGCCTGTGGAACCCAGACAGTCGAGGGGCACCACGGAACAGGCCGCACTCGGTCACTAAAGTAAAAAGCCAAAGGGTTGTTCGTCTTATCATACGCCACGCCGGAGGCCAAAATGATTGGGACGGGCTTCCCCCTACAGGCCCGGACAACGGGCAGCGCACTTGAAACCTCCTTGGCAGCCCCACAGGGCTCAGGTATGAATGTTCGTCTTCACCCCCGCATATTTCCCAGAAGATAGCTTGTGCATCCTCACACTGACGACAGATCCAAATCTCTGGAAGAATCGCCGGAGAAGGGACTCAGGGAATTCCATGGGGGCCCCATGGACGCTCACATACGTCACGGCACCACTCCGATCAGAAACGGCCACAGAACCAGTGCCATCCAACAACTGCAAAATACGGCCTTCGTACCGCCGGAGAAATCCACGGTATGCCTCCTCACCCACAAACTTGATGATCACCAGGCGAGCAGTCACCAGCTCAACCCCGTAGATCTCCATGACCGGGACATGTAACATGTCACACATGACCTGCTCAACTAGAGGATACCCCGCACGGCAGGTAAACTCCAACCCCACGGAGTGCACCCTCTCGACAGCAGGAAGATGGCCGCTCATCGCAAAGGCGCCACGTCAACACCAGGAAGGGACAGCAGGGAGGGTGGAGACACCACCACCCCCTGGTGGCGAAAACGGCAAACTTCCCAAAACCCTGCCGGAGCGGTCAGACCACACGACCTTACTCAACGGCAGCTCAGGATGGACTCCAGTATCGGGACTTCGTGCACCGGTATAATGGCTGTTCCTTAACTCTTCCTGGGGATGGAGGTACTGTCATTGTATCTAACCGTTGCTGCTCTATGACATATGTGGCACTGCACGGTGTGCCCTTGAAGTTTTCGGAGGCCCTGCATCGGAGGTTCTTTGGCCAGTTTGGTACCATGATTTCCCTCTGTCTAAACTCTGTTTCTTCCTGTAGATGGCGAGATGTCTCGTGTGGCACCTGGACTCTCGCCTTGCGGCTCAAGACACGTGTACCCTCCACGGTTACCTTGCTGGGCTACACTATACGAGCCTTTTATGCAGGGCAGCCGAGAACATGTTTTCGTTGTGACCTTGAAGGGTACCAGGCGGCTGCTTGTACTTAAGTGACGGCTGCTCCTGTAAACTTATTCCGTGAAGAGGATTTTCCACCGTTGGTTGATTAGGCTCTATCGTCTTGTGCTGGAGTGGATGGGGAGGTTTCTCTACCGCCTGCTGAGGCGGCGGTGTTACCAGGTTCCTCGCATGCTGAGACTGTGTGTGTGGTTAATGGTGTTTGCGACGGGGTGGTGAGGTGTGTCGGCCCTTTCACTTCCAACGGCTTTTGCACCTGTACACGCCTTTTCTCCTCTGCTGCATCCGATGTCGCCGCAGGCTCCCTCGCCAGTGCTGGACCCTCCCCTTGCGTCGGCCACGTCTATTGAATCTCTGGTTTTGGTCTCCTTGGTGGGTTGCGGCTTCGTCCCCCGTATCGTTGAGGCTGACGTTCTGTGTCTTCGTGCTCCCCTGGCTTTGGGGCAGCCTGCAGCGGCTCTTCTCGGGCGCCACCTGTGGGGGGGGGTGACAGCTCCGACGATCAGCGGCCTGTTGTAACAAACTAGGTTTGTTGTAAGAATTATCCAGAATGTTTTATCTACACAAGGGAGAATGGGAAGCTGGACCCACATGTGTTGACCCGGGACCTGACCCGAGGGAATTGGCAGTGAAAATAAACTGGCGCCTTTGTCTCATAGCAACGTATAATGAATCATTCTATAGTAGTCATTTATTTATAGAAATTAGCCTTCATTCATTTTGTATTAAAATTGTATTGTATAGTATTACTGTTTATAATATCAAGAGTATTCTAATTATTAGGAGAATGAGTTAAGTCACCATCAGTGACGTCACGAGCCGTGACTAGACCTCTGCGTGGAAGGATTTGAGTGACCTGGCGGTCACAAGTCAGCAGAGTTTCCACATTCAGTAATTTCTCAAAGGTCAAATAGCCATTTTGTAATCGGGAATAGATCTTCCTTAAGATGCTTGTGTAATTTATCTTCAGTTAAAATAATTCAACCAATCTAGATCATTCAGTGCAATAGAGGTTAATTGTTAAACTTAAGCCTTGCAAGTAACTTAGATACTAGGCGCAACAATACAATGATCTGGGCTTCTGGGTAGAGAAGCATATGGAAAGAACAGTATGGAATCAGGAGCGACTGGGGGAGGTACCCATCTATACCTCTCCCCAAGACCAGCACTCCACCTAAGCTGGTCAGGATAGAAGGTATAGTTGCTATGAGTTTTTATAGGGAATAGGTCAACTCATTGCCAGGGAGTGTTCATTGCCATGGAGTGTTCATTGACAGGGAGTGCCGTTTTTTAGATTTAGTTTAGTTTTGAATAAATTAATTAGCTAGTAATCTGCATTTTCATTAATTCCATGTGTGTGTTATATTTATGTGAATTGGTCCTTGTCACGTGGTCCCCACGAGACCGAGTTTTCATTAGGCCGCAAAGCCTAACAAAAACATTAAGAGATCGGTTATTCCCTTGGATTTTAATATTTCTAAAACAGAACGTGAGATCCTAGTTTATATGTTACTAGTGTGGATCAAGCCCCAAGGTTGATTGATTAGCATGATCGATCCAGACCTCGATCATTGCTCAGTGTTACTGGTCTGGTGGTGGCAGCGAAGGCGATTCTAGAGCTTTGCTGGAAGCCTATTTCACGTCATACGGGTTGTAGAATCTTAAGTCGGTCAATCGTCTTAAGACCACGTGGCGTGGGGTCGGCTAAAAGTGAAAGTTTTGGGGCCCCCTTGGTAGAGAACATCAGAAACCCCCCCCCCCCATGTTACAATGGTGCACAGCGGTGGTTTCAACAATTTTGTTTGAAATTGTTGAAAGGCTCACGCGTCTAGCCATTCGGACACGTGCGTAGATGGTAGGGCGGACAGCCACAGCCGCGGGCCAGGATTAGCAGTGCGCCTCACAACAGTTCGTTTGAGTGGAGATTGGCGAATCTTGGGTTCATGCGCGCTGATACGATTAAGGTTTAATTAGTAAGATTAGGCTGTTAAGATTTATTGGCTAAGGAGAACGCTCCGAATTCATTGGACTGGGTACCTTACTCGACTCATTGCAACTGATTCAGAGGTGTTGGGAGCCATCATACTCTCAACAGCAGTTCCTTGTGGGCTGTCTGGGCGGATTTATCTGTGGGACGCCAGGAGATAGGTCCGAGGGCGTTGTTAGACGACAAAAAACGCTAGGAAAAACATAAATCCGTGAAGGGCATTGCAGCTTCTGAGGGACGGACTAGTACACTACCTAGCAACGATTCAACGACTAAGTGATCGCACACTTAGTGGAGGTTGAGTCGCCTCTAGTCTTAATTGTTGCTGAAAGCTGCGTGTCGCTCTGTTAGAATCTAGCTGGTCGAGACCCCTAGGCTAGGTGCGGTATGGCGAGCCGGTAGGAACGATTATAGGATTAAATCAAGTGTATATTTGAATTAAGTATAATTAAATTTATAAAGTAATTCTGTTTATTTGCGTTGTTCTAGAAATTAAAATTTTTTCCCCTAAATTCAATCCCCGGTTAAATATTTTTTCCCCAAGTGTTCACTATTTCTTGTGTATTAGGCTAAGTCCGTACATTAAATTTTGCTATTCCTTACTGTATTAGTCTAAGTCAGAGGTGTAGTTTTCTAGAGCGTAGTTAATCCTCTGGACTTAGGACTATATGTCGGTCATGATAGTTAAGTGAAGGAGTTTGTTAAGGGATAGTAATTTTCGTTATAAATGTTTGATAGAGCTCGTGGAAATATTTCTTAAGTATTTTGGGATGAGTTTTCGGCTAAGTCAACGTCGGAAAGTCGTTAACTATAATTAATTTGTATTCGTGGGTCACGTATATGATCTGGGCGTCATTAGGAGTCCCCAGTCAATGCGAGTGATATTTTTCTAGTTTTTACCAGTAAGACGGTAGAATTGCGTTTTAGACATAGAATTTTGTTTGTGGAAACGTAGGTTTAAAATTTTCTAAATTCGAATTCTCATGTTTCGCGTATATTCTAGGGCCAGTATTACCCTCTAGTGCGCGCAAGAGACGTAATTCTGTTCTTAAGCATTAAACAGTGATAATTACATTTTTGCCGAATTTAGTTATTTTTCGAGAAAATCGTGTTGTAATTTTGTCAGAGTTCACTTGAGGTGAAAACCTCAGATTTTGACGAAAATTTGAATTAATGAGTGACGAAACCGCCCGAGTGTCGGTATTGTTTTGTATACAGCGTCAGTATTAAATATTTGCGTATTTATATCTGTGAACGAAAAACCCATTTTTGCGAATTAAGGGAGTTTTGCGATTTTTTGGGTGATAGATTTTTTCCGGGTACAGGAAATTGGCAGAGTCCAGCATTGAGTAAAAATGCAGTTTTTGGTGAAAATTCAAATTTTGGCAAGCAAATATATGTCCTGGTGTCTATATTAATCGCTAGAGCGGTTTATTAACGTAAACTAGTTATTTTCCTTCAGAATAAAACTGTGATTTTTCAGCGTTTAAGCGAAAAAGTGCGGGACTTACTTTTTTTTCAGCGCAGCTGGCCCCGCTCCATCAGTCATCAGTGGCCACGCTGTTCACATCAAGTGCGTTTAGTATTCAAGTACAGTAAATATTCTTTATTTAATCCATCAAGAGTGCTGCGCGTTAGTTTTTTATCATTTTAAATTGTTTTATATAAATTAGATTCTTTAACTTTTTTATGTAAGGACTTAGGTTTCAGTAATAGAACGGCAGGTTATTTCACGGTCGGACACGAGTGTGGGCAGACACTCATTCATTGAATTCACTTTAGCGATTCTCTCGATTAATCATTGTATTTCCTATTTTGAGAATTTCGTTAGCTTTCGCTAGAGAGTTGTGATTTTTTTTTATATTTTTTTTTGTGTAAAACACAGTTGTAGTGAGTCCGGGTCGAGGGTGTATTGAAGGGTAGTTGCAAGAGACATGGCACACCAGGAATCACAGGAAATTTAACGCAGACAGTGACCAGTCAGTAGGGACCAGTGGGAGTGAAAGTGTAGAGCAGCACCTCTTCCGACACCACTGGGGACCGCTCAGTAGCTCAGCTGACGTCACCGGTGGGGTCAGTGGGACTGAGGCGACGGGGTCACGGTTTCTGCATGGGACTGGGCAGTCGAGGGTATCTTCCCATTCCAGTACAGATACGATTATTGACATGAGTGGGGACCTCGCGAGGATTCGTCCCAAGAGTGGGGGGAGCCGTCTGGGTTTCCCCCAGACAACACGACGCCATGCAACAGGGCATACAGGGAGCTGGACAGGGGCGTCAGTTAGTAACGGTAGGACGTCCCACTTCGTTCAGTAGAGAACATCACCAGCAACCTGTTCAACGGGAACATGAACAGCCACACCAGAGCAGGAACTACCTCGCATAACACAAATACCACACACCTAGGTCCACCTCCCCATCATTACAAAACCCCAATCCTATCCTCAATTCTATACCAACCCCTCCTCATTTCCTATACCAAACCCAACCCCATTCCTATACTAACCTTCCCCCAACCCCAGGCCACTCCATACCCATTCCAACCCCAGGCACCCCATATCCATTCCAACCCCAGGCCACCCCATACCCTTCCAACCTCAGGCCACCCACACCGTACCTCAACCTCAACCTCAATCCACACCCCAACCCGAGGCCAACCACACCATACCTCACCCCAACCTCCATCCACACCCAACCCGAGGCCACCACACCCATACCTCAACCCCAACCCCAACCTCAATCCATACCCCAACCCAAGGCCACCCACACCATACCTCAACCCGAATTCCACCTCAATCCATACCACACCCGACCACCCACACATACCTCAACCCCAATCCAAGGCCACCCACACCATACCTCAACCCCAACCCAGGCCACCCACACCATACCTCAATCCGAACCCCAACCTCATCCATTCCCAACCCCAGGCCCACCCACTTCCAGTAGCCCCTCGTCTCACAAACCGGAATTATGAGTCTGATTCCCAAGTTGACTCTGCCGACACCTCAGAGGTACGAGTTGCCGGCTTATTAAGTGGAACGCAACCGCCGAGTGGAACACCATTTGGTCCCATTTGTGTCCGGGAGACATCTCCCGTCACGCAGGGTGCAGTCGCACCTCCACAGATTCTCAGTAACATCTATTGATACTGATAATGGCTCAATGGGCCACCACTTACGGGCTATTCATGCCTGTGCCACNTTTCTTTCACCCAGATGCTCCTATTAACCTAGCAGTAAATAGGTACCTAGGAGTTAGACAGCTGCTACGGGCTGCTTCCTGGAGACGTGTAACAAATAGGAGGCCTGGTCGAGGACCGGGCCACGAGAACGCTTAGCCTCTAAATCATCTCAAGATAACCTCAAGATAGCCAGTACTTCGGCTTCCTGTTGTGGATCCTTTGGGTTTGGGGAATGGGAGAGAGGTTTGTTGTTGTTTTAGATACAGCTACTCAGAGCAAAAGGTTCCAAGTAGCACGGGCTATGGTGAGCCTGTAGTGGACATACCTAGCACAGGATCGGGGCTGTAACTGGCGAGAGAGATCGATTGATTATGCCACTGAAGAGGTGGCACGGGTATGAATAGCCCATAATGGGGAGAGAGATTGATTGTTTTTATTATTATTATTATTATTATTTTCTACCTCAGACATGGCCACACATTTACAATGCTAACCAGCATATATACATTTTCTTCTGTCCTCCATGGACAGGGTTAGAGATGTGTTAAACATACAGTTCAGGGGTTTATTGAACAATCAACCACAGGTGATTCAGTGCTTTTAAAATGCTAAGCTAACCTACATACGTAAATACATAGATACACAGATTTACGTATTCCCTACATAACGTGTTCGATTCGTCTTTTACATAGTGTCATTAATGTGCATTTACAAAGGTGAAATGTAATTCTGATCAGCTTCCATATATACTTTATACACATACATATACATACACACACACACATATACGTACATATACATATATACATACATATATACACACACATGCATTCACATACATTTGCCTCTTTTACTCTGACAGGGTGAGATAGCTGATAGAGAAACTAGTGTGCAATTAAGCACTTAATCACTGAAGGTGATTTAGGTGCTTTTACAAATTCAGGTTATATAGTTACATTACATCCATACATTGTATAATTGATACAATACACGGTCAATCATGGGTACAAGTCCAATATATCATCAAGTGTTCCAGTACTCATATAGTAATTACAGAGTTCAGCATACCTTAGCCCAGGAGGGCGAAAGTCAGTCAGTATGGGACATTCTACAATATAATGTTCAAGAGAGTGCATGTTTTCTGATTGATTGGTGAAGATTAAGTCACACAAGAGGTGGTACAGGCATGAATAGACCTTAAGGGTAGAGAGATTGATTGATGAAGATTAATCTACACAAGAGGTGGCACGGCAACCCATCCTCCGAATTGACAAAGTGTTTTTAGTACTAAATGTAATAAGTACATTTGTTGACTGTCATGCATAGAACATAATTGCACTTATGGGGTGTTACATATACCTACCCATTCATTCTCCTCGTTTTCTGTTAAGACACTCAAAATTTTAGGATGAAGTTTTCAAATCCAATTTGCTTTACACAAGTTTTAAATAGCAGGAATTTCTTTTTCAGTTTTATTAAACATTAGAGATTTTATATAAAATTTGAAAATACCCTGAGTTACTTTACAGTTTATTGAAATATTTTAGTTTTGTTTTAAAAGTTTTATAAAACTGTAATATCAATACAGCTATAGGTTGGGTTCTAATTGTAATTAAGAGGCAATAAAATGTTTGTCTTCATACACTAAGAAGGTTAGGTTAGGGCGTGGTTTTCTATTAAGCTTTTCAGGTAAACTCAAATATTCACAATATAATTGACAGTACAGTTTAATACTAAGTGAAAATTTGTACAATTCCTGAGTGCTAGCAATAGTACACAATTACACTTACTTGCGCTGTTACATTTACCTCCCCATTTCTGGAGGACGGGCTGGGCACGGACATGAATAGACCTTAAGGGTAGAAAGATTGATGAAGATTAAGGCACTCAAGAGGTGGCACGGTCATGAATAGACCGTAAAGCGAGAGAGGAAGGCACGGCATTAAATAAAGAGTGAGGTGAGAAGCAGGTAAGAGAAGAAGGTAACGCTAGAAGAAGGTAAGGTAAGGATGGGGAGCAAGTAAGAAACGAAGTTAATTCCTAGAAGGTAAGAATAAGGTGTAAAGGTAAGATGAGTATAATAATGGGACGAAGGAAGCATGGGATTGGTAAGAATAGAGTAGACACCAGCAGTAATAGAAGCATGAGGGGCACTGTGAACCAGATTGCTACGATGATCATTAGTTTTGTCGAAGTGTTTGTTAGGTGAACCAGTGTTTATCTGGTTCACACTGCTCCTGCTTCTAATACTGCTGGTGTCTACTCTATTTCCTGTTCGTCTTGTTCTCTCCAATACTTTCGTGAAACTGGCTGTACACTAAATGAAAGACTTGGATTCACTACCCCACCACTGAAGGGTGTGGTCGTCGTGGCTTGAGCTCCCCACTCGTTGCTTGGCGCAGAGTGTGGGAGGGTGTTGTTTGTTCTGACGGCGCCAAGGGGACCCCCCTCCCTCCTGTTCGCTGCTCTGAGACCATGGACTTTGAGTTTTTTGGACGTGCATCTCACCTTGCTCTTGAGGTAGTTCTGTTGGATATGCTGTGCGTTCGGGTGGATGATGTGTATGGCCTCCAACAGTTGACTACTCATCGAGCACTTGTAAAGTTTCACTCTGCGGCAGTGTATCGGGACTTTTTTTCTTAATTTATTTTTACATGCAAGCATGCAAGTATAAGGCAATAAATACAATAAAAATAACAGAAGAAACCAATTAAGCAAAACAAAAAACCACCGGCCAGAAGAACCGACAGCACAGTACAAACACAACCAACATCAATAAAACAAATAGCGCAAACAGGCAAACAACACCCAAAACACAATAACACATAAAACAAGATCATAATACACAAAGAAAGCATAGGAGAACAATTCTGCAAGAGGGCTAAATGAGGTTACTTCAAATGGAATGTTGTGTTTCTATTTAAGAACAGATTTTCAAGTAGCAAATACTGCTTTGAAATCGGGGACAAAAAATGCAGTATCTAATTAAGTAATGTTAACAAAGCAAAGCTATTTTAATTTGAAGTTAAATAATGCAAACAAAATATAGATATTTTAAGGTGAAAGGAAATCATTTTTATAGGGTTAGCAAAGATTACTTTGTTTCTAATGAATATACGCTACTGGGCGTCAGTCATTGGAACCAGGAGGAAGACAGTATATCATCGTATATGACTATTATGAGGATCCCAGACCATTATATATTTGTGTGACTATATGGTTCAAAAAGAAAATCAGCTGTAATAATGACCAACCCACACACTAGTAGATGAAGAAACGACGACGTTTCGGTCCATCCTGGACCAGTATCAGGTCGTATGTGATGGGAGAGATTGATTGATTGATGAAGATTAAGCCACCAGGAGAATGCACGGGCTTGCATAGCCCGTAGGTGATAAATGTTGTGTATGTGGTAACACATTCGCCTGGCGTTTTGCGAGCGCTTTGGCCTGGGTTCGTATCCTGGCCGGGAATCCTTAACTGTAGCCTCTGTTCACCTAGCAGTGAATGTGTACCTGGTTGTTAAAAGATTCAGCATGTTGTATTCCGGGGAAAATTAGGATTAAGGACTTGCCCAAAACGCTATGCATGCTAGTGACTGTACTAGAATAAAAGAACTCTCTAATAAATAAATAAATAAATAAATAAATAAATAAATAAATAAATAAATAAATAAATAAATAAATAAATAAATAAATAAGATAAATATTTGGAGTGAATGTTGTGTTTGGTCGTGTAACATCTTGAAGTGTCTCAGGGCCAGTGTGGGAGAGAGAATGATTGATGAAGATTAAGACACTCAAGAGGTGGCACGGGAAGGAATTGTCCGTAAGTGGTAGACTTTTTGGAGTGGATTGAGTAGAGTCTTTCGGTCGTCAAAGTATATTCTGTGGGCTGAGGTTGCATTTAAATCGTCAGTCATTACTCTGTGGCTGCTATCGCGGGGGAGGATACTGATTGACAGTATTTATAAGGGTGACCAGCTTTTGGGCATCTTTTTTACCAGAAAAGTGGCAGTGTTGATGGCTTCAGAGTGATTACTGCAAGGTTCAGAGCCTTCTCAAGCTCTTCTAACGTCGTTGGTTGCTTAACATTCCAGGAGATAGTGAGGTAGTGACTTTCTCTGAGTGTTTGGCAGAAGATGCATTCCCTATCTCTGAGTTAACCAATTTTCCACTTGAATCTGTAACGTAGACGTGGTCTATATAACTAAACTGCTATTTACCTGTGGATTCCTTTCGGTATATTTAACCTGTCTAATTTGGAGGCTTGAAGATACTATATTGTCGAGGGCTAACCTTCTGAACCTTCTGTTGAAGATGGAATTTGAGGAGATGTGCGAGTTTTTTGGTGATGGTGTTTTTATGTACTCTAGGAGGGGTTGGATTGTTTTGTGGATCACTGGATGACGAGTTGCCAATTTAGCAGTTTAATCGGCTATTTCCTTGAATGGGATTCCAACATGGGATGGGATCAAGTTTAGGGTTATGTTGAGTCCTTTGCCTTTGGCGACTGCTCCTAGATACAAAATGTGGTAATTATTTCCACGTTGCATTTCCTCTGTTTTTCCCTAATATATGAAGTGCAGCTTTCGAGTCTGTGTGTATGATTGCATTTTGAGTATTTTGTTCAATCACATATGCGAATGCCTGCTGAATGGTAACAGTTCAGTTTGGGTTGATGATACTGGTCCTCCCAGTCTCCAATATGCCTGTTCGCTCTCCGTGCAAAGAACAGCACCCAGCACTTTCATATTCTGTGTGCACCGATCCTCTTGTGAAGATGTGGGTGGCGCCTGCTACTGCAATGCTTCTCATTTACTTTTCTATGATAAGCCTTAGGATTGTTGGATCATAGGCAGCCTTTTTCATCGGAAGACCTTCTATTACTTTTTAAAGGTAGGCTCCTCCCACGGTGGGGAACAAGTGTAATTTGGGTTTGGATAATTACCTCATCTATCAAGAATCATGCTTTTTATTTGAAGTCTGCTTAGGACTTCTCCCGCTCTGGTAGCCCAAGAGTTTCCATTGTTTTGGTCAAATCAATCCACCAAAGGCCTGTCGTACTGGGACTGGATCAAGGGAAACAATTATCTAACTGATAATCGTAGATGTTTTTTGAGATATTCTGTCTTGAAGAGAGGGCAAACCCGTTTCCAGTCTTAGAGTTTCATGCCTGGATCCCATAGGGGCTTCTAGGGCAGCTCTCATTGCATTGTTTTTTGATACTTCAAGCTCTTTTCCACCGTTGTTGTGATAAGCTTGTGAGTGCAGGTGCATCATAGTCGATCATTGATCTGACTGCCTGTACATAGTACGTGCGTAGGACTTGCAGGTATGCTCCTCCAGAAATAGATTGTCTCATCCACAGAGGGAGGTTAGCGGCCTGAGGTTAGTGACCTCAGCTTTACAATTTATATGTGTCCAGGATTATTCTAAATACTAATAAGTGTCCACCCATTCAATTGGTTGGCCCTGAACTTTGAGTTGGTTCTTGGGGTTCCCTATTTTTATGTGGATCGCTTTTGTCTTGGTTGGGTTGAGTTTTACCCAATCTACTTTTCCTCATCACTGATGCAGTCTAACCATTTGGGTGCAAGGCACGCCGCATCCCTTCCTTTTATGATGATGACAAAGTCGACCACATAATTTAGCAGCCTGCAGTGTTGTGGGAGTTTCAACCTCATTATTCTTTCCATTAAACAATTGAATATTAGGGGGCTGAGAATGCCTTCTTACGGTGTACCGTGTTGATGTCTTTTGTATTCAGAGATTGAGCCATGAAGTTTCTCTCATGCTTTCCGGCTTATGAGACAGTTTTTGGTCCAGGAGAGTAGGCTGCTTTTGACCTCTTTGTCGATGAGGCAACAGAGAATAACAGGAGCGCTAGCCAGTTCAATGGCTTTCTCGAAGTCCAGAAGTATCAGTATTCCTGGTCTGTCATTCAGGTGGGCTAACAGAGTGGTAATACATTCCACTGTGCCAACCCCCTTTTCTATAGGCATACATGTCCTTGTGCGGGTTAGAAAGTTTCCAGCCAAGTCTGTTGAATGCAATTCTGTCAGTCGTCATGGCTGCACAGCTTTGGAGGGAGATCGGCCTTGGATTAGCTGGATCTTTGGGTTTTGGGATCGGCACTATATCTGCCCTATTCCAAGCTGTATGTCTACTTTGAGAAATTCAGACTAAATTAATTACCTTTGGGTATGCAGCGTCTTCCTCTGGGCCAAGGTTTCTAATAATTTTATAGTTTATTTTGTCATCTCTAGGGATGTACCTTTGGAGTCTTTCTTAGCCCGATTGAACTCACCCAGTGTGAAAGGGGTATTAGTATCAGAGGCTTCTGCACATGCTGTTAGTATTGTATGCTACCTTTACGGGCTCACCATAGCCCGTGTTACTTGGAACTTTTTCTTCCAGGAAGCGAATCTTTAACAACAACAACATACCTTTATTCTTCTAATCCTTTCTGCACTGCTAATACATCAAATGGAAACTGATTTTTCTGCAAATTTTGTTACCAGTCTCTTCCAGTCCTGCCATTATCACCTTGGGGCCTGACAGCTGAGTGGTCAGCGCTTCGGAATCGTAGTTCTGAGTTACGGGTTCCATCCCTGGGGGAGGCCGAAATAAATGGGCAAAGTTTCTTTCACCCAGATGCCCCTATTACCTAGCAGTAAATAGGTACCTAGGAGTTAGAAGCTGCTACGGGCTGCTTCCTGGAGACGTGTTAACAAATAGGAGGCCTGGTCGAGGACCGGGCCACGAGAACGCTTAGCCTCTAAATCATCTCAAGATAACCTCAAGATAGCCAGTATTCGGCTTCCTGTTGTGGATCCTTTGGGTTTGGGGAATGGGAGAGAGGTTTGTTGTTGTTTTAGATACAGCTACTCAGAGCAAAAGGTTCCAAGTAGCACGGGCTATGGTGAGCCTGTAGTGGACATACCTAGCACAGGATCGGGGCTGTAACTGGCGAGAGAATCGATTGATTATGCCACTGAAGAGGTGCACGGGTATGAATAGCCCATAATGGGGAGAGAGATTGATTGTTTTTATTATTATTATATTATTATTATTTTCTACCTCAGACATGGCCACACATTTACAATGCTAACCAGCATTATAACATTTCTTCTGTCCTCCATGGACAGGGTTAGAGATGTGTTAAACATACAGTTCAGGGGTTATTGAACAATCAACCACAGGTGATTCAGTGCTTTTAAAATGCTAAGC
>WNGS01101780.1:6295-8795 GCA_020271785.1 Procambarus virginalis
TTAACACACCATTCTTTTACCGAGAGTGTATTTTTATGTTAATTACTATATAAATTATTTTTAATTTATCTACACTTTTTTATGTTTATCAGAAAATTATACTAAATAAATACCTTTTTGAATATGTAATTATTATTATTATTATTGCATATCGCAAAAGCAGGTCAACTTTTGGGATTTATTTTACTTATAATTATTACAAATAAAATAATTACCAACCTAACCTAATAAAAATAAACTAAATATGTATTATATTTTTAGCAATAAATGGTGGTCCAATTATTTTTTGTAGCCACTGGGAAGACTGATGACTAGTGTGGACTTTATGGAGACTGTTGGGCTGGTTCAGTTACTCTAGGTGGCTCACAATTATGGCAGCCCAGAAGTAATAATGCTACCTTCATTACCTGCCGGTTTAAATAATGTCTCATGTCTTAACCAGTTATAATATTAAGTGAGCGTATTCTAATATCATGTCACATAAATTATATTATAAACAATGAGAAGATCTAATATTTTTTTATTGTTGTGAATTTATCTATTGAAGAATTTATACTTAATTTATATTTAAATAATTGCAATATTACAAACATTTATTTTGCTAAATAATGGTTAACCTAGTTGATTATATATAATTAAGCATATGAATTATATCTATGGCATATGATTTACTTACTGAGGTGGGCTCGTAAGACCATGGTATAACGAGTCTACAAATAAAAAGGGTTATGTCATAGACCTACCAGAAAAGTGGATCCACTTTCCCTAACTAATCTCACCAAACTCTTATTCGTATCATTTTTATGTAATGCAAACCCGATGTTCAGTCTTATATTTGCTAAGACTTAACTCACTTGCTGGACCTGAGCTTATAGTGTTATTTATTATCATATAGGGCGTAGGGTGTTGTGGCACCTGTCTCCTTCAGATAATATTGTCTGGTGTAGCTGCTGGTGTGGCGCTCGTATGGCCCCACATCCCACTTCACACTGTATTTTCTATATATATATTGACACACAATAGTTCCTTAAACAATGTGTCAATGATTATTTTAGCTTTTCTACCCTCAAAGGTACACATGTATGTTAAATGGCTGAAATTAATCAGGCTGAAGGTGTTGTTGTTGTTGTTGATTTAGGGGCGACAATGATCGTGGGGATCGGATGCTCCCCGGCGGGCCCGTGATGGGTTAATCGCGCAGCCCGGAAAGATGAAAAGCCAAGCTTATTCGCGAAACGAGTGACGCCAATCACTTGAAATTAATATGCCTCACGGCAAAAAAAAAAAAACGCAAACAGGTAGATGATTGGGGAGCCCCAGGCGTCCTTCAGGGTGACAAGTACTGGCCCCTCCTCACAGAGAGAACACTGGGCAGCAAAACCAAAACTCGGTCCCCATCTAAAACGCAGAAGTCAGCCAGTGCCCTCCGGCAGAGCAGAAGCCACCAGGCACACTAGGAGTCACCAAGACCCACGAACCCCCCGGCACCTTTCGGCAAAGCCGGCGCCGATCACCGTCACTCCGCCAGAAGAACTAACCAGAACACTTTAAATAAATTCTATCAACCAATCCTGTGACCCAAGGCAATTATGTTACGCCCAGGCGTCATACAACTGGACCGGTGAAGAAGAATGCCAAACGACAGTACGAAATCCAAAACGCGAAAACAGAATGTGATGCAGCGGCGCCTCAGGCGAGGAGGTGTCCAGAAGTCCGCTCGTTGTCAAGGTTGAACCAGGAGCTCCCTCAGGCTGAAGCTCACGGTGCGTCTCTGCTCTGGTGGTGAATCTTGTTTACACTGGTGGTAGTGTCTAAGCACTAGTTAATCCACACCAAGTCGGATGTATTCACCCAACCTTGCTTAAAATATTCATTTATTCAATCGTTAACCAAACGTTTCTGGTTAAGCAATTATTTATTGATTATATGTGTTTATTTTACTGCATTGCCATGATATGTTCATAGCTATTGAATTTAATTGCATATTCTGGTACAGCCCTTTTTACAGATGGTTCCCTGGGCTGGTGTCTTGACAGTGGTGGTCATTGGCTGACTAACAATCTCTATGTCCTGGGAAGGATTGACTTGGTTCTATAAACAGTATAGACGTGAGCCATGTGTTCTCTCATAGACCATGTAACTTTTTTTTTTTTGGTGGACATTTTCTACACAACTAACAATAGATAAAAGATAAACGAAAATATGAACGGCAAACACAAAAAATATATACATCAAGATTTCGACGCATTTGTAACTTTAACTTTTATCTCAATAAACATCAGTACAACTGTAGGCAACGTTACATACACGCACAAATCTGTACATTAGAGGAGCCTTGCTCCCAAACTTTGATGATAGATTTGTCATCGAGAACATCCCGCAGAGTACTGGTAGGGTTGAGGGATGTGGTTCTGACAGCCAGGAGAGCCATAAGGTTGCCGGCGTAGCTTTGCGTCAACACCACCCGTCACCAGGCCCCACACTGCACAACCCAACCACT
>WNGS01101780.1:11295-16822 GCA_020271785.1 Procambarus virginalis
ATCACTTGTGTATGCTTGTAGATATAATATGGAGGCACACTCAAACACATCAGTGAAAATATGACATTTACTAACGAAAAGCTACATGAAACACATATAAATAATAAGGATACATGCATGGATATACATATATATATATATAATATATATATATATATATATATATATATATATATATATATATATATATATATATATATATATATATCGTACCTAGAAGCCAGAACGCACTTCTCAGCCTACTATGCAAGGCCCGATTTGCCTAATAAGCCAAGTTTTCATGAATTAATATATTTTATCTAATTTTTTTCTTAACAAATGATAAAGCTATCCATTTCATTATGTATGAGGTCAATTTGTTTTTATTGGAGATAAAATTAACGTAGTTATATGACCGAACCTAACCAACCCTACCTAACCTAACCAATCTTTATAGGTTAGGTTAGGTTAGGTAGCCGAAAAAGTTAGGTTAGGTAGGTTAGGTCGTCGAAAAACAATTAATTCATGAGAACTTGGCTTATTAGGCAAATCGGGCCTTGCATAGTAGGCTCAGAAGTGCGTTCTGGCTACTAGGTACGACATATATATATATATATATATATATATATATATATATATATATATATATATATATATATATATATGCAACAATGATCACCAAAACACTGATCCAAGTATGCAGAATAACCACATGTGAAAAATATAAAATGCTTAAGCGTTTTCGGCTAATTTGCCTTCATCAGAGCAAAGTAGAATGAAGATAAGAAAACATTGCTGATCAGACCTTTATATCCGCCTGGGCAGATCACCTGACCACCAAAAATAAGTGGAGGAAAGGAATTATAGAAAGAAGGTAACTGCAGAAGGCCTATTGGCCCATACGAGACAGCTCCTATTAATATTCCCAAGTGCTATACGGGTTAAATGGATGCTATATTGTTTTGACGTGCTATATTGAGGCTTAAATAGGGATCCAACTTGTACATACCGGGGCTCACATTAAGGCTTTTGTTACAATGTTTGATCAGAGCAGACTCGATCACGAGTCTGATCGGATTTTGTTGAACGAAACGTGTAGGTCGTTTTCCAATGAATTCAGAGCTTGACATGCACTACGGGAAGTGGCATGTATTACATGCCACATGACAAATCTCAGTTGCTGGAAAGACGTTGGACCGGGCCCATTTACCAACAGAATAAGAAGAAAGAAGCATTCATCCTGATTGGGATGCACGGTGTACGGTCTGCCTATCGTAGTTTATTTGAATATGCCAGGTTGTCCGTCGACTCGCTCTCCTCGGACCAGATTCACGAAGCAGTTACGCAAGCACTTACGAACCTGTCCATCTTTTCTCAATCTTTGGCGACTTTATTTACAGTTATTAAACAGTTAATGAGCTCCGAAGCACCAGGAGGCTGTTTATAACAATAACAACAGTTGAGTGTCAAGTTTTCATGCTTGTAAACTGTTTAATAAATGTAACCAAAGCCGTCAAAGATTGAGGAAAGATGTACACGTTCATAAGTGCTTGCGTAACTGCTTCGTGAATCTGGCCCCTTGTGTTGGGAATTCTGGCTCCAGTATAATACTAATAAAATGTATAATTTTAAGAATGAAAAATAATAATTAATTCTAAGATAGCTCCAAGGACCAGAATGAGTAATTAAATGAGAAAATCAGTGGCTTATAGATCTATGATTATATGAATAAATTCTATTAAGCAATGACTGTAAATTAGATAATTCTAGAGCCAGCCTCCCATGACACATTTTAGGAGGGTATTCTATATGATTAATCTAGTGTAACATATATTATGCAATAATAATAATGAGTATAATATGCACACACATAGATAATGAGTAAATTATGGAATGCAAGAAATACTACTGCAATGTAAAGATTAATAATGCATAAAAGGCACTATCAGATATATATATATATATATATATATATATATATATATATATATATATATATATATATATATATAATATATATATATATATATATATATATATATATATATATATGCGTATATCACGAAATTAAACACGTGATTTTAAAATGTGACAATGTCAGACCACGGAGGAAAATGAAACAGGAATTTCCTTAAGAACTTTCGTATATTAATACATCTTCAGAAGGAGTAATACACTCCTTCTGAAGATGTATTAATATACGAAAGTACTTAAGGAAATTCCTGTTTCATTTTTCCTCCGTGTCTGACATTGTCATATATATATATATATGGACTCTGAATAATTAAATACTATCTACAATGAAAAACTTATAAATCTCAGCTATGGCAGAGGGACGTAGATGCAGTCCACTGTACGCCAGCCTGGAAACAGTTTGAGATAGCACAACTTGAAACACGTGAGAGTATGGCGACCACACGCTTCCTTAGGGGTGTTGCACCATGCTGCAATAATGGTAATTCCGTAATTTCCACCCGAAACTAGTATTCACACACGTACAAGGTAATATCTAAATATTTGGAGGGGAAAGAGCAGCACTTACATGGGATTATTTTTTACGCCCGCAGCATAACGACATGGCACCTATATGATCTTATTTAAGAGCTCGTTAAATAGAACAAATGAGGTAAAAATGCCTGCCGAACTGGTGTCCGTGATTCTGGTAAGCTGCATCCTCAATCTGGCATCCAGGGATGTCAGGATGTCTTCAGGATGGTAAGATGTTTTGGAGTGCTTCGGAGCACCGTTTCGCTTGTTGATGGATAATGGCGAGAGTCCTCTCTCCTCCTTCCCGGAAGTCGCGCATGCGCAAAAGCTCACCGTGAGAGCTCGAGCATAAATTATATTTATTTATTAAAGCTAAATAGGGAAGGGGACGTTTATGAACACTCTTGATGGTTTAGATAAATACTTTATGTGGTGATGTTTGATTCTCACAGTGCAAGTCAGTTAATGTAGACTGCACAAATAAAACAATACTTGCTTGGCGGTGGAAATGATGTTAGATTGTAATATGATTTACTGGAACACCGATTAAGATGGGTAAAGAAATTCCAGTAAACTGTTCTATACTAAAGGTAAATCAATTACTAAATAATTATTCCTAATAAAGGAAAGTAAATATTTGTACTTGTGGTAATCTACAGGTATGTGGAAATTTATCTTTCGTGCGTGGCTGACGCCCACCAGCCGCGGACGTGTTATCGTTGTGGCCTTTTGGGCCATCAAGCTGCTGACTGTTCTTTGCCTGCCATTGCGCCAGTGAATCTCTTCAGTGAGGAAAATTTTCTGCTGCTTCCTGTGGGGGATGATTCGGTGGATGTCGACGTCTGTTCGGCTGAGGAGGTGCCCTCTGTGTCAGCTGTTGCTCCGCCAGTTGCGCCCCCTGTTGTTGTCGCTCTCCTCCGGAGGTTGTGTCTTCGCCTGGTGCTCAGTCTGCTCCGGCTGGTGTCCCTGAGCCTCTTCCGACTGCCGTCTGCTCAGACCCCTCGTCTTCCAGTTCTTCCTCTGCTGCGTCTGTCCCGGTCCCTGCACCCTCGCCGTCTGTTCCGGCTGTGCTGGGAGCTGGGTGGATCCGGCGTTCTTCCTGTGCCTGGCCTGGTGCCCCATGTGGTTGAGGATGCTGCCGTACTGCGGCATGCGTCGGTTCACCTGGGTAGAGTTGCGCGTATCGCTGAGTCTGCCTCCGGGTCTGATGATGTGTAGCCCGAGCCTAAGCGTTCCCGGAGTTCTTCTTCTGCGTGGGCTGACGTTGGCGACTTCGACGAGTGTGGTCCATCCCGTGACGTGGGGTGGCTCCGGTTTTGGTGTGCACACTACGGTGGTGGCGGAGGTGCACTTGCCTGGATGTCGGTGCCGGTGTTTCGGCCTCCCTTCTGGTCTGGTGTCCGGGGTTCTGCTTCAGGTGCGTTGCCTGTGTCGGATGGCTCCGGTTTTTCGTGGGGGGTGGTTCCCCCTGCTGAGGTTGGTGGTGAGCGGGGTGGCCTGGCGTTGAGAAAGGATGCTCACTCTGGGAGTTCTGTGGCCCCTTCCTCGTCACCCGTTTCGTCGGCGCGGTCATGCCGCCTCTTCCGTCTCCAGCAGTCCTCTTCCGATCCTCTCTGCAGTCTCCGTGGAGGTGCTAAGTACCTCCTTCTTTCGTCCCCTGCTCCTGTGCATACGATGGCGAGGCAGTCTCGGCAGCCCTCGTCTGCTTCTCCAGTGTCGTCTGCTTCCTCGAAGGGCGGGGATTGCACTCCCCGGCCTCGTTATGCGAATTGCATCAGTGACCTTGGGCGTTGGCCGATGCCGCCTGATCAGGATGTTCCTGAGTTTATGGTACCCCCTCGACAGCGGGGGATCAAAAACCCTACCGACCTTGAAGATTTGGTCTGAGAAGCTTACAAGAGGAAGTTTCTTTCTTTTCCGATTTTTTTCCCGGAGAAGTACACTTCTCACCTTGTTCCTCGCAAATGATTTCTGTGTATTTTGTGTTTCCTGTTGTGTGCATGGTTATGGGGTGTGTGTGTGTGTGGTGGGGGTGGGTCTTGTTTTCCCAGTCCTGCGTGCTCCGGTTTGGGTTGTGGGTTTTCTTGTATGGCTGGTGGGTGGGTGTGCGGTTCCTGTGCGTTTAGTGCCATCTGTAGGATGCAGGAGCAACACATGCTTTAATCTCAGAAAGTTCTTCACCGATTGTTTTGAAATTTTGACCCAACGTTCCATTCGAGTACTTGCATGTTTTATATACCTACAATGTAGATGCTTTTCATGCTTTTTTTCTAAACGCGCCATCTGTTGCACGTAAGACCAACACAAGCTATACAAAACATATTACGATTCTATTTCATTGTTTCCGATTGCATTGATAAATTGAATTTTCATAGATTTTGAATTATTTTCATTTTGATTTAATCATTTTGTGTGACACTGCATTGGAATGTCACACAATTCTGGTTGATTCTTTGTTGTTTTCCATACCGTTCATTTCGTGAGTATAGTTTATTTGTTTCTTTTTTCATTTTTTTTTCGTTTTTTAACTGTTCTCTTATTTTTCAGTGCAATTGGTGGTGAAATTGAGCTGTGGTGATTGATCTGCATTTGAATTGAAATATTTCTTAGTATTTTTTGTTTTTGTTTTAAAAACATGATTTTTTTTTTACATGCAAGCATGCGTATAAGTTACAATTTAAGCAGAAACAAATGCAACATAGAACAAAGGTACAAAGAACAAAGCACACATATACAAACATTTGTGTTATGTGTATACAAACATAACACAAATATAAACACAGCGGAAGACAAACATAGGGGAAAACCCCAGAACAAAATGCACACAAAACAAGCCTACTAACACCTCAAACACAGACGGAGAGGCACCAACACAAAACGAGAAACATACAATAATAAGGATAATAACAATAAAGGAAACAAATCTGCCATAACAAACGGGAGGCAAAACAAGATGGCAAAACAGAACAAAGAGCACAACCCGTGGCAGGAACATGCCAACAGCCTGAAGGGCACACAATATGACATAAACAAGCGCACAGACATCCACAACCGAACACAC
>WNGS01101791.1:0-21537 GCA_020271785.1 Procambarus virginalis
TAGTGATGGTACAGTGAACTAGAGTGGCAGCACACACCACAGTAGTGATGGTGGTGGTACAGTGAACTAGAGTGGCAGCACAACACCACAGTAGTGATGGTACAGTGAACTAGAGTGGCAGCACAACACCACAGTAGTGATGGTACAGTGAACTAGAGTGGCAGCACAACACCACAGTAGTGATGGTGGTGGTACAGTGAACTAGAGTGGCAGCACAACACCACAGTAGTGATGGTGGTGGTACAGTGAACTAGAGTGGCAGCACAACACCACAGTAGTGATGGTGGTGGTACAGTGAACTAGAGTGGCAGCACAACACCACAGTAGTGATGGTGGTGGTACAGTGAACTAGAGTGGCAGCACAACACCACAGTAGTGATGGTGGTGGTACAGTGAACTAGAGTGGCAGCACAACACCACAGTAGTGATGGTGGTGGTACAGTGAACTAGAGTGGCAGCACAACACCACAGTAGTGATGGTGGTGGTACAGTGAACTAGAGTGGCAGCACAACACCACAGTAGTGATGGTGGTGGTACAGTGAACTAGAGTGGCAGCACAACACCACAGTAGTGATGGTGATGGTACAGTGAACTAGAGTGGCAGCACAACACCACAGTAGTGATGGTGATGGTACAGTGAACTAGAGTGGCAGCACAACACCACAGTAGTGATGGTACAGTGAACTAGAGTGGCAGCACAACACCACAGTAGTGATGGTACAGTGAACTAGAGTGGCAGCACAACACCACAGTAGTGATGGTGGTGGTACAGTGAACTAGAGTGGCAGCACAACACCACAGTAGTGATGGTACAGTGAACTAGAGTGGCAGCACAACACCACAGTAGTGATGGTACAGTGAACTAGAGTGGCAGCACAACACCACAGTAGTGATGGTACAGTGAACTAGAGTGGCAGCACAACACCACAGTAGTGATGGTGGTGGTACAGTGAACTAGAGTGGCAGCACAACACCACAGTAGTGATGGTACAGTGAACTAGAGTGGCAGCACAACACCACAGTAGTGATGGTGGTGGTACAGTGAACTAGAGTGGCAGCACAACACCACAGTAGTGATGGTACAGTGAACTAGAGTGGCAGCACAACACCACAGTGGTGATGGTACAGTGAACTAGAGTGGCAGCACAACACCACAGTAGTGATGGTACAGTGAACTAGAGTGGCAGCACAACACCACAGTAGTGATGGTGGTGGTACAGTGAACTAGAGTGGCAGCACAACACCACAGTAGTGATGGTACAGTGAACTAGAGTGGCAGCACAACACCACAGTAGTGATGGTACAGTGAACTAGAGTGGCAGCACAACACCACAGTAGTGATGGTGGTGGTACAGTGAACTAGAGTGGCAGCACAACACCACAGTAGTGATGGTGGTGGTACAGTGAACTAGAGTGGCAGCACAACACCACAGTAGTGATGGTACAGTGAACTAGAGTGGCAGCACAACACCACAGTAGTGATGGTACAGTGAACTAGAGTGGCAGCACAACACCACAGTAGTGATGGTGGTGGTACAGTGAACTAGAGTGGCAGCACAACACCACAGTAGTGATGGTGGTGGTACAGTGAACTAGAGTGGCAGCACAACACCACAGTAGTGATGGTACAGTGAACTAGAGTGGCAGCACAACACCACAGTAGTGATGGTACAGTGAACTAGAGTGGCAGCACAACACCACAGTAGTGATGGTGA
Source organism: Procambarus virginalis (assembly GCA_020271785.1). Lineage (NCBI taxonomy): Eukaryota > Metazoa > Arthropoda > Malacostraca > Decapoda > Cambaridae > Procambarus > Procambarus virginalis. The sequence continues at coordinate 1,717 of WNGS01101791.1, forward strand.
TGGTACAGTGAACTAGAGTGGCAGCACAACACCACAGTAGTGATGGTGGTGGTACAGTGAACTAGAGTGGCAGCACAACACCACAGTAGTGATGGTGGTGGTACAGTGAACTAGAGTGGCAGCACAACACCACAGTAGTGATGGTACAGTGAACTAGAGTGGCAGCACAACACCACAGTAGTGATGGTGGTGGTACAGTGAACTAGAGTGGCAGCACAACACCACAGTAGTGATGGTACAGTGAACTAGAGTGGCAGCACAACACCACAGTAGTGATGGTGGTGGTACAGTGAACTAGAGTGGCAGCACAACACCACAGTAGTGATGGTGGTGGTACAGTGAACTAGAGTGGCAGCACAACACCACAGTAGTGATGGTACAGTGAACTAGAGTGGCAGCACAACACCACAGTAGTGATGGTACAGTGAACTAGAGTGGCAGCACAACACCACAGTAGTGATGGTGGTGGTACAGTGAACTAGAGTGGCAGCACAACACCACAGTAGTGATGGTACAGTGAACTAGAGTGGCAGCACAACACCACAGTAGTGATGGTACAGTGAACTAGAGTGGCAGCACAACACCACAGTAGTGATGGTGATGGTACAGTGAACTAGAGTGGCAGCACAACACCACAGTAGTGATGGTGGTGGTACAGTGAACTAGAGTGGCAGCACAACACCACAGTAGTGATGGTGGTGGTACAGTGAACTAGAGTGGCAGCACAACACCACAGTAGTGATGGTACAGTGAACTAGAGTGGCAGCACAACACCACAGTAGTGATGGTACAGTGAACTAGAGTGGCAGCACAACACCACAGTAGTGAGTGGTACAGTGAACTAGAGTGGCAGCACAACACCACAGTAGTGATGGTGGTGGTACAGTGAACTAGAGTGGCAGCACAACACCACAGTAGTGATGGTGGTGGTACAGTGAACTAGAGTGGCAGCACAACACCACAGTAGTGATGGTACAGTGAACTAGAGTGGCAGCACAACACCACAGTAGTGATGGTACAGTGAACTAGAGTGGCAGCACAACACCACAGTAGTGATGGTACAGTGAACTAGAGTGGCAGCACAACACCACAGTAGTGATGGTGATGGTACAGTGAACTAGAGTGGCAGCACAACACCACAGTAGTGATGGTACAGTGAACTAGAGTGGCAGCACAACACCACAGTAGTGATGGTACAGTGAACTAGAGTGGCAGCACAACACCACAGTAGTGATGGTGATGGTACAGTGAACTAGAGTGGCAGCACAACACCACAGTAGTGATGGTGATGGTACAGTGAACTAGAGTGGCAGCACAACACCACAGTAGTGATGGTACAGTGAACTAGAGTGGCAGCACAACACCACAGTAGTGATGGTACAGTGAACTAGAGTGGCAGCACAACACCACAGTAGTGATGGTGGTGGTACAGTGAACTAGAGTGGCAGCACAACACCACAGTAGTGATGGTACAGTGAACTAGAGTGGCAGCACAACACCACAGTAGTGATGGTACAGTGAACTAGAGTGGCAGCACAACACCACAGTAGTGATGGTACAGTGAACTAGAGTGGCAGCACAACACCACAGTAGTGATGGTGATGGTACAGTGAACTAGAGTGGCAGCACAACACCACAGTAGTGATGGTACAGTGAACTAGAGTGGCAGCACAACACCACAGTAGTGATGGTGGTGGTACAGTGAACTAGAGTGGCAGCACAACACCACAGTAGTGATGGTGGTGGTACAGTGAACTAGAGTGGCAGCACAACACCACAGTAGTGATGGTGGTGGTACAGTGAACTAGAGTGGCAGCACAACACCACAGTAGTGATGGTGGTGGTACAGTGAACTAGAGTGGCAGCACAACACCACAGTAGTGATGGTACAGTGAACTAGAGTGGCAGCACAACACCACAGTAGTGATGGTGGTGGTACAGTGAACTAGAGTGGCAGCACAACACCACAGTAGTGATGGTGATGGTACAGTGAACTAGAGTGGCAGCACAACACCACAGTAGTGATGGTACAGTGAACTAGAGTGGCAGCACAACACCACAGTAGTGATGGTACAGTGAACTAGAGTGGCAGCACAACACCACAGTAGTGATGGTGATGGTACAGTGAACTAGAGTGGCAGCACAACACCACAGTAGTGATGGTGGTGGTACAGTGAACTAGAGTGGCAGCACAACACCACAGTAGTGATGGTACAGTGAACTAGAGTGGCAGCACAACACCACAGTAGTGATGGTGGTGGTACAGTGAACTAGAGTGGCAGCACAACACCACAGTAGTGATGGTACAGTGAACTAGAGTGGCAGCACAACACCACAGTAGTGATGGTGGTGGTACAGTGAACTAGAGTGGCAGCACAACACCACAGTAGTGATGGTGGTGGTACAGTGAACTAGAGTGGCAGCACAACACCACAGTAGTGATGGTACAGTGAACTAGAGTGGCAGCACAACACCACAGTAGTGATGGTACAGTGAACTAGAGTGGCAGCACAACACCACAGTAGTGATGGTGGTGGTACAGTGAACTAGAGTGGCAGCACAACACCACAGTAGTGATGGTACAGTGAACTAGAGTGGCAGCACAACACCACAGTAGTGATGGTACAGTGAACTAGAGTGGCAGCACAACACCACAGTAGTGATGGTGATGGTACAGTGAACTAGAGTGGCAGCACAACACCACAGTAGTGATGGTGGTGGTACAGTGAACTAGAGTGGCAGCACAACACCACAGTAGTGATGGTGATGGTACAGTGAACTAGAGTGGCAGCACAACACCACAGTAGTGATGGTACAGTGAACTAGAGTGGCAGCACAACACCACAGTAGTGATGGTACAGTGAACTAGAGTGGCAGCACAACACCACAGTAGTGATGGTGGTGGTACAGTGAACTAGAGTGGCAGCACAACACCACAGTAGTGATGGTGGTGGTACAGTGAACTAGAGTGGCAGCACAACACCACAGTAGTGATGGTACAGTGAACTAGAGTGGCAGCACAACACCACAGTAGTGATGGTACAGTGAACTAGAGTGGCAGCACAACACCACAGTAGTGATGGTACAGTGAACTAGAGTGGCAGCACAACACCACAGTAGTGATGGTGGTGGTACAGTGAACTAGAGTGGCAGCACAACACCACAGTAGTGATGGTGGTGGTACAGTGAACTAGAGTGGCAGCACAACACCACAGTAGTGATGGTGGTGGTACAGTGAACTAGAGTGGCAGCACAACACCACAGTAGTGATGGTACAGTGAACTAGAGTGGCAGCACAACACCACAGTAGTGATGGTACAGTGAACTAGAGTGGCAGCACAACACCACAGTAGTGATGGTACAGTGAACTAGAGTGGCAGCACAACACCACAGTAGTGATGGTGATGGTGATGGTACAGTGAACTAGAGTGGCAGCACAACACCACAGTAGTGATGGTACAGTGAACTAGAGTGGCAGCACAACACCACAGTAGTGATGGTACAGTGAACTAGAGTGGCAGCACAACACCACAGTAGTGATGGTGATGGTACAGTGAACTAGAGTGGCAGCACAACACCACAGTAGTGATGGTGATGGTGATGGTACAGTGAACTAGAGTGGCAGCACAACACCACAGTAGTGATGGTACAGTGAACTAGAGTGGCAGCACAACACCACAGTAGTGATGGTACAGTGAACTAGAGTGGCAGCACAACACCACAGTAGTGATGGTGGTGGTACAGTGAACTAGAGTGGCAGCACAACACCACAGTAGTGATGGTACAGTGAACTAGAGTGGCAGCACAACACCACAGTAGTGATGGTACAGTGAACTAGAGTGGCAGCACAACACCACAGTAGTGATGGTGATGGTACAGTGAACTAGAGTGGCAGCACAACACCACAGTAGTGATGGTACAGTGAACTAGAGTGGCAGCACAACACCACAGTAGTGATGGTGGTGGTACAGTGAACTAGAGTGGCAGCACAACACCACAGTAGTGATGGTGGTGGTACAGTGAACTAGAGTGGCAGCACAACACCACAGTAGTGATGGTGGTGGTACAGTGAACTAGAGTGGCAGCACAACACCACAGTAGTGATGGTGGTGGTACAGTGAACTAGAGTGGCAGCACAACACCACAGTAGTGATGGTACAGTGAACTAGAGTGGCAGCACAACACCACAGTAGTGATGGTGGTGGTACAGTGAACTAGAGTGGCAGCACAACACCACAGTAGTGATGGTGATGGTACAGTGAACTAGAGTGGCAGCACAACACCACAGTAGTGATGGTGATGGTACAGTGAACTAGAGTGGCAGCACAACACCACAGTAGTGATGGTGGTGGTACAGTGAACTAGAGTGGCAGCACAACACCACAGTAGTGATGGTACAGTGAACTAGAGTGGCAGCACAACACCACAGTAGTGATGGTGGTGGTACAGTGAACTAGAGTGGCAGCACAACACCACAGTAGTGATGGTGGTGGTACAGTGAACTAGAGTGGCAGCACAACACCACAGTAGTGATGGTGGTGGTACAGTGAACTAGAGTGGCAGCACAACACCACAGTAGTGATGGTGTGGTACAGTGAACTAGAGTGGCAGCACAACACCACAGTAGTGATGGTGGTACAGTGAACTAGAGTGGCAGCACAACACCACAGTAGTGATGGTGTGGTACAGTGAACTAGAGTGGCAGCACAACACCACAGTAGTGATGGTGGTGGTACAGTGAACTAGAGTGGCAGCACAACACCACAGTAGTGATGGTACAGTGAACTAGAGTGGCAGCACAACACCACAGTAGTGATGGTGGTGGTACAGTGAACTAGAGTGGCAGCACAACACCACAGTAGTGATGGTGGTGGTACAGTGAACTAGAGTGGCAGCACAACACCACAGTAGTGATGGTGGTGGTACAGTGAACTAGAGTGGCAGCACAACACCACAGTAGTGATGGTACAGTGAACTAGAGTGGCAGCACAACACCACAGTAGTGATGGTACAGTGAACTAGAGTGGCAGCACAACACCACAGTAGTGATGGTGATGGTACAGTGAACTAGAGTGGCAGCACAACACCACAGTAGTGATGGTGGTGGTACAGTGAACTAGAGTGGCAGCACAACACCACAGTAGTGATGGTGATGGTACAGTGAACTAGAGTGGCAGCACAACACCACAGTAGTGATGGTACAGTGAACTAGAGTGGCAGCACAACACCACAGTAGTGATGGTGATGGTACAGTGAACTAGAGTGGCAGCACAACACCACAGTAGTGATGGTGATGGTACAGTGAACTAGAGTGGCAGCACAACACCACAGTAGTGATGGTGGTGGTACAGTGAACTAGAGTGGCAGCACAACACCACAGTAGTGATGGTACAGTGAACTAGAGTGGCAGCACAACACCACAGTAGTGATGGTGATGGTACAGTGAACTAGAGTGGCAGCACAACACCACAGTAGTGATGGTGGTGGTACAGTGAACTAGAGTGGCAGCACAACACCACAGTAGTGATGGTGGTGGTACAGTGAACTAGAGTGGCAGCACAACACCACAGTAGTGATGGTGGTGGTACAGTGAACTAGAGTGGCAGCACAACACCACAGTAGTGATGGTACAGTGAACTAGAGTGGCAGCACAACACCACAGTAGTGATGGTACAGTGAACTAGAGTGGCAGCACAACACCACAGTAGTGATGGTACAGTGAACTAGAGTGGCAGCACAACACCACAGTAGTGATGGTGGTGGTACAGTGAACTAGAGTGGCAGCACAACACCACAGTAGTGATGGTGGTGGTACAGTGAACTAGAGTGGCAGCACAACACCACAGTAGTGATGGTGGTGGTACAGTGAACTAGAGTGGCAGCACAACACCACAGTAGTGATGGTGGTGGTACAGTGAACTAGAGTGGCAGCACAACACCACAGTAGTGATGGTGGTGGTACAGTGAACTAGAGTGGCAGCACAACACCACAGTAGTGATGGTGGTGGTACAGTGAACTAGAGTGGCAGCACAACACCACAGTAGTGATGGTGGTGGTACAGTGAACTAGAGTGGCAGCACAACACCACAGTAGTGATGGTGGTGGTACAGTGAACTAGAGTGGCAGCACAACACCACAGTAGTGATGGTGATGGTACAGTGAACTAGAGTGGCAGCACAACACCACAGTAGTGATGGTGGTGGTACAGTGAACTAGAGTGGCAGCACAACACCACAGTAGTGATGGTACAGTGAACTAGAGTGGCAGCACAACACCACAGTAGTGATGGTGGTGGTACAGTGAACTAGAGTGGCAGCACAACACCACAGTAGTGATGGTGGTGGTACAGTGAACTAGAGTGGCAGCACAACACCACAGTAGTGATGGTGGTGGTACAGTGAACTAGAGTGGCAGCACAACACCACAGTAGTGATGGTACAGTGAACTAGAGTGGCAGCACAACACCACAGTAGTGATGGTGGTGGTACAGTGAACTAGAGTGGCAGCACAACACCACAGTAGTGATGGTACAGTGAACTAGAGTGGCAGCACAACACCACAGTAGTGATGGTACAGTGAACTAGAGTGGCAGCACAACACCACAGTAGTGATGGTGATGGTACAGTGAACTAGAGTGGCAGCACAACACCACAGTAGTGATGGTGTGGTACAGTGAACTAGAGTGGCAGCACAACACCACAGTAGTGATGGTGATGGTACAGTGAACTAGAGTGGCAGCACAACACCACAGTAGTGATGGTACAGTGAACTAGAGTGGCAGCACAACACCACAGTAGTGATGGTGATGGTACAGTGAACTAGAGTGGCAGCACAACACCACAGTAGTGATGGTGATGGTACAGTGAACTAGAGTGGCAGCACAACACCACAGTAGTGATGGTGGTGGTACAGTGAACTAGAGTGGCAGCACAACACCACAGTAGTGATGGTGGTGGTACAGTGAACTAGAGTGGCAGCACAACACCACAGTAGTGATGGTACAGTGAACTAGAGTGGCAGCACAACACCACAGTAGTGATGGTACAGTGAACTAGAGTGGCAGCACAACACCACAGTAGTGATGGTGGTGGTACAGTGAACTAGAGTGGCAGCACAACACCACAGTAGTGATGGTACAGTGAACTAGAGTGGCAGCACAACACCACAGTAGTGATGGTGGTGGTACAGTGAACTAGAGTGGCAGCACAACACCACAGTAGTGATGGTACAGTGAACTAGAGTGGCAGCACAACACCACAGTAGTGATGGTGGTGGTACAGTGAACTAGAGTGGCAGCACAACACCACAGTAGTGATGGTACAGTGAACTAGAGTGGCAGCACAACACCACAGTAGTGATGGTGGTGGTACAGTGAACTAGAGTGGCAGCACAACACCACAGTAGTGATGGTACAGTGAACTAGAGTGGCAGCACAACACCACAGTAGTGATGGTGGTGGTACAGTGAACTAGAGTGGCAGCACAACACCACAGTAGTGATGGTACAGTGAACTAGAGTGGCAGCACAACACCACAGTAGTGATGGTGGTGGTACAGTGAACTAGAGTGGCAGCACAACACCACAGTAGTGATGGTGGTGGTACAGTGAACTAGAGTGGCAGCACAACACCACAGTAGTGATGGTACAGTGAACTAGAGTGGCAGCACAACACCACAGTAGTGATGGTACAGTGAACTAGAGTGGCAGCACAACACCACAGTAGTGATGGTGGTGGTACAGTGAACTAGAGTGGCAGCACAACACCACAGTAGTGATGGTGGTGGTACAGTGAACTAGAGTGGCAGCACAACACCACAGTAGTGATGGTACAGTGAACTAGAGTGGCAGCACAACACCACAGTAGTGATGGTGGTGGTACAGTGAACTAGAGTGGCAGCACAACACCACAGTAGTGATGGTACAGTGAACTAGAGTGGCAGCACAACACCACAGTAGTGATGGTACAGTGAACTAGAGTGGCAGCACAACACCACAGTAGTGATGGTGGTGGTACAGTGAACTAGAGTGGCAGCACAACACCACAGTAGTGATGGTACAGTGAACTAGAGTGGCAGCACAACACCACAGTAGTGATGGTGGTGGTACAGTGAACTAGAGTGGCAGCACAACACCACAGTAGTGATGGTACAGTGAACTAGAGTGGCAGCACAACACCACAGTAGTGATGGTGGTGGTACAGTGAACTAGAGTGGCAGCACAACACCACAGTAGTGATGGTGGTGGTACAGTGAACTAGAGTGGCAGCACAACACCACAGTAGTGATGGTACAGTGAACTAGAGTGGCAGCACAACACCACAGTAGTGATGGTGTGGTACAGTGAACTAGAGTGGCAGCACAACACCACAGTAGTGATGGTGGTGGTACAGTGAACTAGAGTGGCAGCACAACACCACAGTAGTGATGGTACAGTGAACTAGAGTGGCAGCACAACACCACAGTAGTGATGGTACAGTGAACTAGAGTGGCAGCACAACACCACAGTAGTGATGGTGGTGGTACAGTGAACTAGAGTGGCAGCACAACACCACAGTAGTGATGGTACAGTGAACTAGAGTGGCAGCACAACACCACAGTAGTGATGGTACAGTGAACTAGAGTGGCAGCACAACACCACAGTAGTGATGGTGATGGTACAGTGAACTAGAGTGGCAGCACAACACCACAGTAGTGATGGTGGTGGTACAGTGAACTAGAGTGGCAGCACAACACCACAGTAGTGATGGTACAGTGAACTAGAGTGGCAGCACAACACCACAGTAGTGATGGTACAGTGAACTAGAGTGGCAGCACAACACCACAGTAGTGATGGTGGTGGTACAGTGAACTAGAGTGGCAGCACAACACCACAGTAGTGATGGTACAGTGAACTAGAGTGGCAGCACAACACCACAGTAGTGATGGTACAGTGAACTAGAGTGGCAGCACAACACCACAGTAGTGATGGTACAGTGAACTAGAGTGGCAGCACAACACCACAGTAGTGATGGTGGTGGTACAGTGAACTAGAGTGGCAGCACAACACCACAGTAGTGATGGTGGTGGTACAGTGAACTAGAGTGGCAGCACAACACCACAGTAGTGATGGTGGTGGTACAGTGAACTAGAGTGGCAGCACAACACCACAGTAGTGATGGTGGTGGTACAGTGAACTAGAGTGGCAGCACAACACCACAGTAGTGATGGTACAGTGAACTAGAGTGGCAGCACAACACCACAGTAGTGATGGTACAGTGAACTAGAGTGGCAGCACAACACCACAGTAGTGATGGTACAGTGAACTAGAGTGGCAGCACAACACCACAGTAGTGATGTGATGGTGATGGTACAGTGAACTAGAGTGGCAGCACAACACCACAGTAGTGATGGTACAGTGAACTAGAGTGGCAGCACAACACCACAGTAGTGATGGTACAGTGAACTAGAGTGGCAGCACAACACCACAGTAGTGATGGTGATGGTACAGTGAACTAGAGTGGCAGCACAACACCACAGTAGTGATGTGTGTGATGGTACAGTGAACTAGAGTGGCAGCACAACACCACAGTAGTGATGGTACAGTGAACTAGAGTGGCAGCACAACACCACAGTAGTGATGGTACAGTGAACTAGAGTGGCAGCACAACACCACAGTAGTGATGGTGGTGGTACAGTGAACTAGAGTGGCAGCACAACACCACAGTAGTGATGGTGATGGTACAGTGAACTAGAGTGGCAGCACAACACCACAGTAGTGATGGTACAGTGAACTAGAGTGGCAGCACAACACCACAGTAGTGATGTGATGGTACAGTGAACTAGAGTGGCAGCACAACACCACAGTAGTGATGGTACAGTGAACTAGAGTGGCAGCACAACACCACAGTAGTGATGGTGATGGTACAGTGAACTAGAGTGGCAGCACAACACCACAGTAGTGATGGTGGTGGTACAGTGAACTAGAGTGGCAGCACAACACCACAGTAGTGATGGTGATGGTACAGTGAACTAGAGTGGCAGCACAACACCACAGTAGTGATGGTACAGTGAACTAGAGTGGCAGCACAACACCACAGTAGTGATGGTGGTGGTACAGTGAACTAGAGTGGCAGCACAACACCACAGTAGTGATGGTGGTGGTACAGTGAACTAGAGTGGCAGCACAACACCACAGTAGTGATGGTGGTGGTACAGTGAACTAGAGTGGCAGCACAACACCACAGTAGTGATGGTACAGTGAACTAGAGTGGCAGCACAACACCACAGTAGTGATGGTACAGTGAACTAGAGTGGCAGCACAACACCACAGTAGTGATGGTGGTGGTACAGTGAACTAGAGTGGCAGCACAACACCACAGTAGTGATGGTGGTGGTACAGTGAACTAGAGTGGCAGCACAACACCACAGTAGTGATGGTGGTGGTACAGTGAACTAGAGTGGCAGCACAACACCACAGTAGTGATGGTGGTGGTACAGTGAACTAGAGTGGCAGCACAACACCACAGTAGTGATGGTACAGTGAACTAGAGTGGCAGCACAACACCACAGTAGTGTTGGTACAGTGAACTAGAGTGGCAGCACAACACCACAGTAGTGATGGTACAGTGAACTAGAGTGGCAGCACAACACCACAGTAGTGATGGTGGTGGTACAGTGAACTAGAGTGGCAGCACAACACCACAGTAGTGATGGTGGTGGTACAGTGAACTAGAGTGGCAGCACAACACCACAGTAGTGATGGTGGTGGTACAGTGAACTAGAGTGGCAGCACAACACCACAGTAGTGATGGTACAGTGAACTAGAGTGGCAGCACAACACCACAGTAGTGATGGTACAGTGAACTAGAGTGGCAGCACAACACCACAGTAGTGATGGTACAGTGAACTAGAGTGGCAGCACAACACCACAGTAGTGATGTGATGTGATGGTACAGTGAACTAGAGTGGCAGCACAACACCACAGTAGTGATGGTACAGTGAACTAGAGTGGCAGCACAACACCACAGTAGTGATGGTACAGTGAACTAGAGTGGCAGCACAACACCACAGTAGTGATGGTGATGGTACAGTGAACTAGAGTGGCAGCACAACACCACAGTAGTGATGGTGATGGTACAGTGAACTAGAGTGGCAGCACAACACCACAGTAGTGATGGTACAGTGAACTAGAGTGGCAGCACAACACCACAGTAGTGATGGTACAGTGAACTAGAGTGGCAGCACAACACCACAGTAGTGATGGTGGTGGTACAGTGAACTAGAGTGGCAGCACAACACCACAGTAGTGATGGTACAGTGAACTAGAGTGGCAGCACAACACCACAGTAGTGATGGTACAGTGAACTAGAGTGGCAGCACAACACCACAGTAGTGATGGTGGTGGTACAGTGAACTAGAGTGGCAGCACAACACCACAGTAGTGATGGTACAGTGAACTAGAGTGGCAGCACAACACCACAGTAGTGATGGTGGTGGTACAGTGAACTAGAGTGGCAGCACAACACCACAGTAGTGATGGTGGTGGTACAGTGAACTAGAGTGGCAGCACAACACCACAGTAGTGATGGTGGTGGTACAGTGAACTAGAGTGGCAGCACAACACCACAGTAGTGATGGTGGTGGTACAGTGAACTAGAGTGGCAGCACAACACCACAGTAGTGATGGTACAGTGAACTAGAGTGGCAGCACAACACCACAGTAGTGATGGTGGTGGTACAGTGAACTAGAGTGGCAGCACAACACCACAGTAGTGATGGTGATGGTACAGTGAACTAGAGTGGCAGCACAACACCACAGTAGTGATGGTGATGGTACAGTGAACTAGAGTGGCAGCACAACACCACAGTAGTGATGGTGGTGGTACAGTGAACTAGAGTGGCAGCACAACACCACAGTAGTGATGGTACAGTGAACTAGAGTGGCAGCACAACACCACAGTAGTGATGGTGGTACAGTGAACTAGAGTGGCAGCACAACACCACAGTAGTGATGGTGGTGGTACAGTGAACTAGAGTGGCAGCACAACACCACAGTAGTGATGGTGGTGGTACAGTGAACTAGAGTGGCAGCACAACACCACAGTAGTGATGGTGGTGGTACAGTGAACTAGAGTGGCAGCACAACACCACAGTAGTGATGGTGGTACAGTGAACTAGAGTGGCAGCACAACACCACAGTAGTGATGGTGATGGTACAGTGAACTAGAGTGGCAGCACAACACCACAGTAGTGATGGTGATGGTACAGTGAACTAGAGTGGCAGCACAACACCACAGTAGTGATGGTACAGTGAACTAGAGTGGCAGCACAACACCACAGTAGTGATGGTGGTGGTACAGTGAACTAGAGTGGCAGCACAACACCACAGTAGTGATGGTGGTGGTACAGTGAACTAGAGTGGCAGCACAACACCACAGTAGTGATGGTGGTGGTACAGTGAACTAGAGTGGCAGCACAACACCACAGTAGTGATGGTACAGTGAACTAGAGTGGCAGCACAACACCACAGTAGTGATGGTACAGTGAACTAGAGTGGCAGCACAACACCACAGTAGTGATGGTGTGGTACAGTGAACTAGAGTGGCAGCACAACACCACAGTAGTGATGGTGGTGGTACAGTGAACTAGAGTGGCAGCACAACACCACAGTAGTGATGGTGATGGTACAGTGAACTAGAGTGGCAGCACAACACCACAGTAGTGATGGTACAGTGAACTAGAGTGGCAGCACAACACCACAGTAGTGATGGTGGTGGTACAGTGAACTAGAGTGGCAGCACAACACCACAGTAGTGATGGTGGTGGTACAGTGAACTAGAGTGGCAGCACAACACCACAGTAGTGATGGTGGTGGTACAGTGAACTAGAGTGGCAGCACAACACCACAGTAGTGATGGTACAGTGAACTAGAGTGGCAGCACAACACCACAGTAGTGATGGTGGTGGTACAGTGAACTAGAGTGGCAGCACAACACCACAGTAGTGATGGTGGTGGTACAGTGAACTAGAGTGGCAGCACAACACCACAGTAGTGATGGTGGTGGTACAGTGAACTAGAGTGGCAGCACAACACCACAGTAGTGATGGTGGTGGTACAGTGAACTAGAGTGGCAGCACAACACCACAGTGGTGATGGTACAGTGAACTAGAGTGGCAGCACAACACCACAGTAGTGATGGTACAGTGAACTAGAGTGGCAGCACAACACCACAGTAGTGATGGTGGTGGTACAGTGAACTAGAGTGGCAGCACAACACCACAGTAGTGATGGTACAGTGAACTAGAGTGGCAGCACAACACCACAGTAGTGATGGTGGTGGTACAGTGAACTAGAGTGGCAGCACAACACCACAGTAGTGATGGTACAGTGAACTAGAGTGGCAGCACAACACCACAGTAGTGATGGTGGTGGTACAGTGAACTAGAGTGGCAGCACAACACCACAGTAGTGATGGTACAGTGAACTAGAGTGGCAGCACAACACCACAGTGGTGATGGTACAGTGAACTAGAGTGGCAGCACAACACCACAGTAGTGATGGTACAGTGAACTAGAGTGGCAGCACAACACCACAAGAGTGATGGTGGTGGTACAGTGAACTAGAGTGGCAGCACAACACCACAGTAGTGATGGTACAGTGAACTAGAGTGGCAGCACAACACCACAGTAGTGATGGTGGTGGTACAGTGAACTAGAGTGGCAGCACAACACCACAGTAGTGATGGTGGTGGTACAGTGAACTAGAATGGCAGCACAACACGACAGTAGTGATGGTACAGTGAACTAGAGTGGCAACACAAACACCACAGTAGTGATGGTACAGTGAACTAGAGTGGCAGCACAACACCACAGTAGTGATGGTGGTGGTACAGTGAACTAGAGTGGCAGCCCAACACCACAGTAGTGATGGTGGTGGTACAGTGAACTAGAGTGGCAGCACAACACCACAGTAGTGATGGTACAGTGAACTAGAGTGGCAGCACAACACCACAGTAGTGATGGTACAGTGAACTAGAGTGGCAGCACAACACCACAGTAGTGATGGTGGTGGTACAGTGAACTAGAGTGGCAGCACAACACCACAGTAGTGATGGTGGTGGTACAGTGAACTAGAGTGGCAGGACAACACCACAGTAGTGATGGTACAGTGAACTAGAGTGGCAGCACAACACCACAGTAGTGATGGTGGTGGTACAGTGAACTAGAGTGGCAGCACAACACCACAGTAGTGATGGTACAGTGAATTAGAGTGGCAGCACAACACCACAGTAGTGATGGTGGTGGTACAGTGAACTAGAGTGGCAGCACAACACCACAGTAGTGATGGTGGTGGTACAGTGAACTAGAGTGGCAGCACAAGACGACAGTAGTGATGGTACAGTGAACTAGAGTGGCAACACAACACCACAGTAGTGATGGTACAGTGAACTAGAGTGGCAGCCCAACACCACAGTAGTGATGGTGGTGGTACAGTGAACTAGAGTGGCAGCACAACACCACAGTAGTGATGGTACAGTGAACTAGAGTGGCAGCACAACACCACAGTAGGGATGGTACAGTGAACTAGAGTGGCAGCACAACACCACAGTAGTGATGGTGATGGTACAGTGAACTAGAGTGGCAGCACAACACCACAGTAGTGATGGTGGTGGTACAGTGAACTAGACTGGCAGCACAACACCACAGTAGTGATGGTGATGGTACAGTGAACTAGAGTGGCAGCACAACACCACAGTAGTGATGGTGGTGGTACAGTGAACAAGAGTGGCAGCACAACACCACAGTAGCGATGGTACAGTGAACTAGAGTGGCAGCACAACACCACAGTAGTGATGGTACAGTGAACTAGAGTGGCAGCACAACACGACAGTAGTGACGGTAGTGGTACAGTGAACTAGAGTGGCAGCACAACACCACAGTAGTGATGGTGGTGGTACAGTGAACTAGAGTGGCAGCACAACACCACAGTAGTGATGGTACAGTGAACTAGAGCGGCAGCACAACACCACAGTAGTGTTGGTACAGTGAACTAGAGTGGCAGCACAACACCACAGTAGTGATGGTACAGTGAACTAGAGTGGCAGCACAACACGACAGTAGTGACGGTAGTGGTACAGTGAACTAGAGTGTGGCAGCACAACACCACAGTAGTGATGGTGGTGGTACAGTGAACTAGAGTGGCAGCACAACACCACAGTAGTGATGGTGGTGGTACAGTGAACTAGAGTGGCAGCACAAACACCACAGTAGTGATGTTGGTGGTACAGTGAACTAGAGTGGCAGCACATCACCACAATAGTGATGGTACAGTGAACTAGAGCGGCAGCACAACTCCACAGTAGTGATGGTACAGTGAACTAGAGTGGCAGCACAACACCACAGTAGTGATGGTACAGTAACTAGAGTGGCAGCCCAACACCACAGTAGTGATGGTGATGGTGATGGTACAGTGAACTAGAGTGGCAGCCCAACATTACAGTAGTGATGGTACAGTGAACTAGAGTGGCAGCCGAACACCACAGTAGTGATGGTACAGTGAACTAGAGTGGCAGCAGAACACCACAGTAGTGATGGTGATGGTACAGTGAACTAGAGTGGCAGCACAACACCACAGTAGTGATGGTGATGGTACAGTGAACTAGAGTGGCAGCACAACACCACAGTAGCGATGGTACAGTGAACTAGAGTGGCAGCACAACATCACAGTAGTGATGGTGCAGTGAACTAGAGTGGCAGCACAACACCATAGTAGTGATGGTGGTGGTACAGTGAACTAGAGTGGCAGCAACAACACCACAGTAGTGATGGTGATGGTACAGTGAACTAGAGTGGCACCACAACACCACAGTAGCGATGGTACAGTGAACTAGAGTGGCAGCACAAACAACAGTAGTGATAGTGATGGTACAGTGAACTAGAGTGGCAGCACAACACCACAGTAGTGATGGTACAAGTGAACTAGAGTGGCAGCACAACACCACAGTAGTGATGGTGATGGTACAGTGAACTAGAGTGGCAGCAGAACTGTTGGAAATTTCCAACACTTATCATCCATTATTAAATTACTATTAACTTACTAATTGCAGTAGCTCTTAACACCACTAACCATAGTGTTAATATAAATTAATCTGAGCATATTGCTGATAATATTACTCCTGATAATGTAAAAAAGTTATTAATTGAAATTATTCAGTAACAGTTTTTATTCTGTTACGATCGAATGCTCTGAGAAGAAGTATAAATATTATCTCCATTTCTCGCTAGAGATCATTTATCGAGAATATTATAATTATTAATTCCCTATAATTTCAACCCAGTTCATATTATCGCATTTTCATCCATAATTGCGCGGAAAGAATAATTTGTATTTAATAATTTCGTGGTGAATGCGAAGCGGGGAGAGGGAGGCGGCGACGCCATATGATAGACACAAGGCAAGCACAACGAGACAGCGTGGTGAAGCACGTGGCATTAATTGAGAATTCTTGTCGATAAGAATTACGTCGACACTCAGTTGATAAGTGGAATTTACTTGCCAGTTTCTCTAGTGCCTCAACAGTGAACCCAGCGTCTACAATTACCATCCGGGCCGTAAATAAGTGTGCACAGCAGTGAACACCGAGTCCAGCAGACGCTCATTTCGGCAAACCTTAGTACTTCGTTACGCTCACAGGTTTTTTCTTTCTATCTTTAATGCATTGAAGTAGTTAGTGCCTTAGTGAGTAGNGGGCTGGAGCTACAGGTCCAGCACCAACTCTCCTGCCAGTAGAGGGTGGCTGGAGCTACAGGTCCAGCACCAACCCCCTGCCAGTAGAGGGTGGCTGGAGCTACAGGTCCAGCACCAACTCCCCTGCCAGTAGAGGGTGGCTGGAGCTACAGGTCCAGCACCAACCCCCTGCCAGTAGAGGGTGGCTGGAGCTACAGGTCCAGCACCAACTCCCCTGCCAGTAGAGGGAGGCTGGAGCTACAGGACCAGCACCAACCACCTGCCAGTAGAGGGTGGCTGGAGCTACAGGTCCAGCACCAACCCCCTGCCAGTAGAGGGGGGCTGGAGCTACAGGTCCAGCACCAACCCTCTGCCAGTAGAGGGTGGCTGGAGCTACAGGACCAGCACCAACCACCTGCCAATAGAGGGGGGTTGGAGCTACAGATCCAGCACCAACCTCCTGCCAGTAGAGGGGGCTGGAGCTACAGGTCCAGCACCAACCCCCCTGCCAGTAGAGGGGGGCTGGAGCTACAGGTCCAGCACCAACCCCCTGCCAGTAGAGGGGGGCTGGAGCTACAGGTCCAGCACCAACCCCCTGCCAGTAGAGGGGGGGGCTGGAGCTACAGGTCCAGCACCAACCCCCTGCCAGTAGAGGGGTGGCTGGAGCTACAGGACCAGCACCAACCACCTGCCAATAGAGGGGGGCTGGAGCTACAGGTCCAGCACCAACCTCCTGCCAGTAGATAGGGGCTGGAGCTACAGGTCCAGCACCAACCCCCCTGCCAGTAGAGGGTGGCTGGAGCTACAGGTCCAGCACCAACCCTCTGCCAGTAGAGGATGGCTGGAGCTACAGGTCCAGCACCAACCCCCTGCCAGTAGAGGGGGGGCTGGAGCTACAGGTCCAGCACCAACCTCCTGCCAGTAGAGGGTGGCTGGAGCTACAGGTCCAGCACCAACCCCCTGCCAGTAGAGGGGGGCTGGAGCTACAGGTCCAGCACCAACCCCCTGCCAGTAGAGGGTGGCTGGAGCTACAGGTCCAGCACCAACTCCCCTGCCAGTATAGGGTGGCTGGAGCTACAGGTCCAGCACCAACCTTCTGCCAGTAGAGGGGGCTGGAGCTACAGGTCCAGCACCAACCCCCCTGCCAGTAGACGGAGGCTGGGGCTACAGGTCCAGCACCAACCACCTGCCAGTAGAGGGGGGCTGGAGCTACAGGTCCAGCACCAACCCCCCTGCCAGTAGACGGAGGCTGGGGCTACAGGTCCAGCACCAACCACCTGCCAGTAGAGGGGGCTGGAGCTACAGGTCCAGCACCAACTCCCCTGCCAGTATAGGGTGGCTGGAGCTACAGGTCCAGCACCAACTCCCCTGCCAGTAGAGGGAGGCTGGAGCTACAGGACCAGCACCAACCACCTGCCAGTAGAGGGGGGCTGGAGCTACAGGACCAGCACCAACCACCTGCCAGTAGAGGGTGGCTGGAGCTACAGGACCAGCACCAACCACCTGCCAGTAGAGAGGGCTGGAGCTACAGGTCCAGCACCAACCCCCTGCCAGTAGAGGGGGGCTGGAGCTACAGGTCCAGCACCAACTCTCTGCCAGTAGAGGGTGGCTGGAGCTACAGGTCCAGCACCAACCCTCTGCCAATAGAGGGGGCTGGAGCTACAGGTCCAGCAGCAACCCCCCTGCCAGTAGAGGGGGGCTGGAGCTACAGGTCCAGCACCAACCCTCTGCCAGTAGAGGGGGGCTGGAGCTACAGGTATGGTGGTGGTACAGTGAACTAGAGCGGCAGCACAACACCACAGTAGTGTTGGTACAGTGAACTAGAGTGGCAGCACAACACCACAGTAGTGATGGTGGTGGTACAGTGAACTAGAGTGGCAGCACAACACGACAGTAGTGACGGTAGTGGTACAGTGAACTAGAGTGGCAGCACAACACCACAGTAGTGATGGTGGTGGTACAGTGAACTAGAGTGGCAGCACAACACCACAGTAGTGATGGTGGTGGTACAGTGAACTAGAGTGGCAGCACAACACCACAATAGTGATGTTGGTGGTACAGTGAACTAGAGTGGCAGCACAACACCACAATAGTGATGGTACAGTGAACTAGAGCGGCAGCACAACTCCACAGTAGTGATGGTACAGTGAACTAGAGTGGCAGCACAACACCACAGTAGTGATGGTACAGTGAACTAGAGTGGCAGCCCAACACCACAGAATTGATGGTGATGGTGATGGTACAGTGAACTAGAGTGGCAGCCGAACACCACAGTAGTGATGGTACAGTGAACTAGAGTGTCAGCAGAACACCACAGTAGTGATGGTGATGGTACAGTGAACTAGAGTGGCAGCACAACACCACAGTAGTGATTGTGATGGTGATGGTACAGTGAACTAGAGTGGCAGCACAACACCACAGTAGCGATGGTACAGTGAACTAGAGTGGCAGCACAACACCACAGTAGTGATGGTACAGTGAACTAGAGTGGCAGCACAACACCACAGTAGTGATGGTGATGGTACAGTGAACTAGAGTGGCAGCAGAACACCACAGTAGTGATGGTGATGGTACAGTGAACTAGAGTGGCAGCACAACACCACAGTAGCGATGGTACAATGAACTAGAGTGGCAGCACAACACCACAGTAGTGATGGTACAGTGAACTAGAGTGGCAGCACAACACCACAGTAGTGATGGTGGTGGTACAGTGAACTAGAGTGGCAGCACAACACCACAGTAGTGATGGTACAGTGAACTAGAGTGGCAGCACAACACCACAGTAGTGATGGTACAGTGAACTAGAGTGGCAACACAACACCACAGTAGTGATGGTGGTGGTACAGTGAACTAGAGTGGCAGCACAACACCACAGTAGTGATGGTGGTGGTACAGTGAACTAGAGCGGCAGCACAACACCACAGTAGTGATGGTGGTGGTACAGTGAACTAGAGTGGCAGCACAACACCACAGTAGTGATGGTACAGTGAACTAGAGTGGCAGCACAACACCACAGTAGTGATGGTACAGTGAACTAGAGTGGCAGCACAACACCACAGTAGTGATGGTACAGTGAACTAGAGTGGCAGCACAACACCACAGTAGTGATGGTGGTG
>WNGS01101800.1:5000-10919 GCA_020271785.1 Procambarus virginalis
TATTTTGGCTAAAAATTCACACTTGTTTATTTGTGAAAATTATGTAAGGATATTTACATCAAGTTTTTCACACTCCTGATTGCTTGGCAATGTCTGAATGTGTGATTGGGACGAGACTTACATCTCAACCTTTAATCATAGATTAGACGTTGAGATGTAAGTCTCGTTCTCACCACACACTCAGACCTCGACAAAGCACTCAGGAGAGTGTGAAAGACTTGGGGTAAATTCGTTACATAAATTTCACAAATACACAAGTGTGAGTTTTTAGCCAAAATAATAATAATGAGAATTATGTCTGTGAGAAGTTGAGTCTGTGACATTACCATTATTTATCATTATCATTATCATTATTATTGTTGCTTTTGGATATAATAATAGTAATAATAATTATTAATATTTAAATTATTATTAATGGCTAAAATATTACAAATACAGCTATCTAATATTATTATCATTTGTAAACATTTTCCTCTAAATAGTAAGGCATAATTAAACCCCATATTACAAAAAAATCAGGACTTGCATAACTTTTCCAGCAATACTGAAGAGTCCCTCGGGGCTTGTAAGACTTTACCAGCAATACTGAGAATCCCTCGGGGCTTGTAAGACTTTACCAGCAATACTGAGAATCCCTCGGGCTTGCAAGACTTTACCAGCAATACTGAGAATCCCTCATGGTTTGTAATACTTTACCAGCAATATTGAGAGTCCCTCAGGGCTGGTAAGACGTTACCAGTAATAATGGAGGTTCCCAGAGCTTGTAAGACTGTAGCAACAATAAAGAGACTCCCACAGGGCTTGTAAGACTTTACCAGCAATACTGAGTGTTCCTCTTGCCTTTTATGACTTTAAAAGCTAAATGCACTTATGGAAGGTATTATTGTTTACGATTACATTTGCTAACAAAATGTATAAAGCAATCAAATAATTGTTCAGTATTTCAAACAACAATTTGTCAGTATTTAAAATAATATTTTTTCAATAATTTAAAAAACATTTTGTGTACGTTAATACTCTACTACATTTTTATTAAAACAAATTATATGGCAACACAACTACCTAAATTTCTAAAATATACATGCTTGAATTTTTTTTATTTGCAATGCTTAAAACAAGTGAAAACAATTTTTTCCTTTATATATTAAAATAGTGATAAAACAATTACAATTTGAATAATAACCAAGTTAATTAAAATTGATAATAATATGGATTATACTAATATTAGCTAATAATTATAGTAGGTGGGGAGGAACTCACTCTCGTCACCCTCAGTCTCCAACACACGCCCAGACCTCCAACACACGCCCAGACCTCCAACACACGTCCAGACACCAACACACACGCCCAGACATCCAACACACACGTCCAGACATTCCAACACACGCCCAGACCTCCAATATACAAGAGATAGGCTTCTCTGAAAACATTTTACAAATTCCCCAAAAAGTATACCCAGCTTGGCCTGATAAAGTTTCCTTCTTCAAGAGCAAGTTATCAAATAAAGGTGTCACGTGTGATTATCAGATTCCATCAACAAAGGAATCTCGAAGCGTATATCCTAAAAACGTACAAAATATTGTTTTCGATTTTGCAAGAGGCTGGCGACTGAAACACAGTCATTAAAAAATTGGGAATAAATAAACAATACGGTAAAATGCTATTCATAATATTATAAATTACCAATGGCGATATACAGGTGAGAGCAAACTTCACATCCCTAGAGATAACAAAAAACTGCAATTCTACCTTACAAAAAATGAGTGAATGAATGAGAGGTGAGGAAGAACACCCCCACCCGAGGTCTCCAACCCCCAGCACACCAGCCCGTTCTCTTAGTTTGCACAACGTACAAAGAACACCTACACAATTTTCAGAGGAATTAACAGGGCCAGATAAAGACCTACAATCTAGCACGGATGGAACACGAACACAGGTGGAAACTGAGTACACAAATGAGCCACAGAAATGTTAGAAATATTTTGTCAGTGTTAAGAGTAGTTAAGAAATGGAAAACATTAGGAAGTGACGTGGTGGAGGCATACTCCATACACAGATTCAAATATAAATATGATAAGAGCCCAATAGGCTCAGGAACCTGTATATCAATTGACTGATGGTCGAGAGGCGGGATTCAAGAGCCGAAGCTCAGTGTAGGCGATGAGTCACAAGAACGTGGCTAAAGTATGTTGACCAGACCACACACTAGAAGGTGAAGGGACGACGACGTTTCGGTCCGTCCTTGACCATTCTAAAGTCGATTGTGCTCAGTCCTACAAGAACAAGTAGGTGAGTACAAGTGCTAATCTAACCAGACTCGCACGAACCCATGCCACAACAGGCCGTCCTCCCGAGCGTTCCCAACGTCACTAAACTGTTGTACTAAATTGCCCGAACCAAACCTACCCGAGAACCCACAGAGAACGGAACATAACAAACATAGAAAACGGATATTTGTGAGCTACTACGTTTCATAGTACCCTGTAATTTGTACGTTGGGGACCAGAACGTATAAATTGAAACGTATTAGTTAAGAGAACGGGTTGAGAGGACGGGTTGAGGGGACGGGTTGGGAGGACGGGTTAAGAGGACGTGTTGAGAGGACGGGTTGAGAGGACAGGTTGAGAGGACGGGTTGAGAGGACAGGTTGCGAGGACGGGTTGAGAGGACGGGTTGAGAGGACGGGTTGAGAGGACAGGTTGAGAGGACGGGTTGAGAGGACAGGTTGCGAGGACGGGTTGAGAGGACGGGTTGAGAGGACGGGTTGGGAGGACGGGTTGCGAGGACGGGTTGAGAGGACGGGTTGGGAGGACAGGTTGCGAGGACGGGTTGGGAGGACGGGTTGAGAGGACGGGTTGAGAGGACAGGTTGCGAGGACGGGTTGAGAGGACAGGTTGCGAGGACGGGTTGAGAGGACGGGTTGAGAGGACGGGTTGGGAGGACGGGTTGCGAGGGCAGGTAGAGAAGACAATAGACACAACTATACAACAGTACCAGCACAGGTCTACAGCCTCCACCAGCACCGTCGGTAAACAATTTGTGAAATTTGTAATCAAACATTTTATTTATACATATTAATAAACCATGTGTGTATTTACTATTTGTGCCTGCAGGACCCAGCTCTTAGCTCTTGGATCCCGTCTTTCTAGTCGATGTTGTTGATTCAGCTACTGGGAACCAAAAGTTGCAAGTAGCACGGGCTATGGAGAGCCCGTGCTACTATTGTATGGTGAACAAGGTTTCTAGCCGTTGGTTGTCTTGAGTGATTGTTGCCGCCGAAGGCGGCTAGTTTATTGTGCACCCCATACTCATCCTGTGAGCGGTAGCGCAAAAGCATTACAGAGGGCACAAAAGGTCTTTATCAGACCTCATCTTAGATTATTACATTAACACTTACATCTATCCTTCACACCTTATAGTTACAATGTCAGCTAGTTACAGAGTGAGTGCTATTTCAAGAGCTACATATTTACAGTAAGTCATCATACATTAATGGTAGGTCTTATCGCTAATACATAATAGTTTGACCAATGGGGACATTACAGAGTCATAGGGGAGCTTCTGTTTCTTGTTAGTCTTCAAAAATACACTACTTGTTTCTGAATCTCATATGTCGTTCATCTACTGGAAGCGAAATGTGGATACAGTGCAAGTATTTCAGGTAATTTTCCCATGGTAATAAGATAGGTTGCCATATCATACAGAGTGAGCTTAGATCTATCTCTAAATGGCTCAATTTTACTACAATCCAAGATATAGTGTTCTAGTGTGTGTCCCTGTCTTTGTCCACACACTTTACACTTTACTTCATCTAGATCCCTATACAAGCCGAACTGCCAGAGATACTTGTAGCCAAGTCTTATACGAGCTGTGACAACATCTGTTAGTCTACTGACTTTGTTACTTGCACCATACACATGTTTTACTTCACACATTTCAATGTGATGAACAATGGACCTGCTAATTCCAGTTTGCACAGTTCTACTTTCTTCAAATCCATCCAGGAGTTCTCGTCTAATGACACTTTTAAGGGACCTATTTGATAACTCAAGATTCCGTTCAATACTGTCTTTATTTACTGCAGCCTTAGCAAGGGCGTCAACTTTGTCATGTTCCTGCAGGCCAATGTGAGAAGGAATCCACAACATTTTTATATTTACCCTCTTGCTAAGTATTCTTATATATCTACGTCTAGCTTCCAAGACATGCACGTTATTACTTGATTGCAAACTGTTTATTGCTCGTAGTGAGGAAAGGGAGTCAGAAATAATTAAGCTGTCTACTTCAGTGTTGTCAATAATTTCGAGTGCTACCAGTATCGCTACCAACTCGGCTTGCATAGTGGACGCCCAGTTACTAATTCGGATATTCCTTTCAATTGTGCTGCCATCGGGCTGATGAGCAATAACAGCACTTCCTGCCCTCCCTGTAGCTGTATTGAGTGATCCGTCAGTGTATATTGTCTGTGCAATGTTGTTTGTTGGTTGTCTAATGCAATGATTCCTGGCCTATGATTCCTCCTCACTAATATGTCACAATAGTGTACACATTATTTAGAGAAAGCAGAGGAAACGTGATTACAAATTAGTTGTTATTTTTTTAAATTTTGCCCAAGGGCGAGTTTATTGGACAGCGCCACTCATCCTGTGAGTGGACATACCGCCATAGCAGCATGTACAACACTCCCCAATAGGAAGAAAACCCGCTGGGTTGTTCATCCTGTCACTTCTATCCAGACACAGCAGGAACTTGCTTAATTGTTTCAAGTGAACAGCTCCTCAAACAAGATTAACATCTGTCAACCCTTAAAATCTTACGTTATCTTGCGGGTGCAAAATGGGGGAATCTTTTTAAGAACAGTGTCAATATTTGACAAATAATGTTTTCCTAAGTCAAACAATGTGGTGTTTATTATTCTACACATATTTCTAAAGTCTCTCAGGTGTTCACATTCTTTCAGGTAGTGGTCAAGGCGGTGTCCGTCACTCTCACCACAGATTCTGCAACTCCGCTGCTCAGCTGTTGTTTCCATTCCGAATCTCCATGGATATTTGTATCCAAGACGGCTTCTCGCTATTACTGATTCTCTCCCTCGTCCTCCTCCTCTTCGTCCATAATGATTGTGGCTGCCAGCTGCAACCATGTTGTACCATCGTACAGATTCACTGGTTTGTGCTTCTATCCTCCTTTCCTCAGTTACCTTGTCACGGTGATATTGCCTGACAATACCTCTAATTTGTAGCAAAATCTTGGGAATGAAGTATTCAATATGGTCTCCTTCAGCGCCTTCAGCAGCCAGCATATCCGTTCGTTCATTCCCACGCATTCCAACATGAGAGGGGATCCAAAGAAACTTGACGACTCTTCCCTGGTTGATTAGCACTCTCACAGCTCGAGGGAGTGGCATGGTGTGACTCCGAGGGCCTGGCATCGCATTCGTAAGCCAGCAGTAAAGGACTTTAGACCTCCTGGCCTCTTGTACCACCAACTGTGTAACTACTTTATTGACTCAGGTGTTCTGGACGACATCCTAACAATTTACCCAAAATTTGCTTGTCCATTTTAAAGAATGAAGAACAATTTTTATCTATATTACTTCTAAGCTGCATCACTTATGAACCCATCCCTGCCCTTGTGTGGCAGTGCACAATAGAAAGTTGTTTTCACATATCCATATATTAAAACAAGTAATAATAATAATAATAATAATATTATTATTATTATTATGTACTATTATTATATTGTATAAATGTTGTTATCATATTATTATTGTTAATATTCCTTTCATTAATCATCCGTTACCTGTCCCTTATTATATATAATTAAGGTCACTAACGTAGGCTTTAATAGTAATATTTGTAGCACTAAATTTAAAATATAAGTTGTTGGTTTAGATCCAGCTACTTGGAACAGAAAGTG
>WNGS01101800.1:34465-47437 GCA_020271785.1 Procambarus virginalis
ATATGTAGTAATACCGTCCCTTTCCGCTTTATTGGCTCGTTTAATAGGCCCTAATTATGCCCACTTGATTTTTATTCCCAGTGTTGAGGAGTTTATACTGACGTGCAGCAGGCTGGTCACTAGTCTGGTGGACGTTGTTAATACTGGGGAAACACGCATCCTGCCACGTGGACTATCTTGGCTGAGGAGGATGGAGCTCCGACCCCCACACCTCCAGGCCCCCCTCTCCCTCCCGCTCTGTGTGTGTGTGTGTGTGTGTGTGTGTGTGTGTGTGTGTGTGTGTGTGTGTGTGTGTGTGTGTGTGTGTGTGTGTGTGTATTCACAACATGTCCGAGAGGTCTGAGAAATGGCTACTGGACTTTAAGACCAGCAAATGTAAAGTGATGAAAATGGAAAAAAGTGACAGGAAAGCAGCAGGACTGTACACACAACACAGGAAAGCTCTCTCTCTGTAACGACTAATGAAAAGTACCTGGGAGTAGCTATAACGCCAAGTCTAACTCCAAAGACACATATAACATCACTAGCATACTCAACAATTGTGAAATTGTTGAGTATGCTAGTTCAGAACACCATTCAGGGCAGTAAATATAAAAGCATTTAGATCACTGCACACCACCTACGTGAGACCAGTTCTGGAGTATGCAGCCATTGCAGACCATACATCTCATAAAGGAAAAAAGAAACTGAACGTAGCGTCATTAGAAAAGATATGTGAGAAGAGACAATCAAAGACATATCAAATACTTAAGTGGATTGACAAGGTTGAAAAAGAAAAAAACTGTTCACAATGAACATCAACAGAACAAGAGGGCATGGACAGAGACTTGACAAGTACATGAATCATAGATATCAGGAATCTTCGTGTTTAGCGTAAGATTAGTAGGAAAGTTGAGCAAACTAAACAATTAGGTTGTACAAGCGAAGGCAATTCATAATTTCAAAAGGAGATGTATTTCTCAAAGAAAGAATGTTTGTTTGTGTTTGTTTGGGGACTACAAGCTGGCGAGCATTGTTATCTTTGGGTGTTAATCAGTACTGCATATCTCATTATAACACCTTGTATGAGCCTTGGTGTTAGGTTTCATCCAAAATCTCAATTTTGCCCACATTTTGAACGTCGATATTTCTGATTTTACTTCTTCCATTCACATTTCACATTTATGATGATCGATAAAAGTCCCAGTACTGATCCCTGTGGCAGACCCACACTAGCTTCCCTGTACTCCGACTTCTTCACCTTTGTCGTGACGCTCTGTCTCCTGTGAGACAGGTCTCCCTGTCTCCTGTGAGACAGGTCTCCCTGTCTTTTGTGAGACAGGTCTCCCTGTCTGCTGTGAGACAGGTCTCCCTGTCTCCTGTGAGACAGGTCTCCATGTCTCCTGTGAGACAGGTCTCCCTGTCTCCTGTGAGACAGGTCTCCCTGTCTCCTGTGAGACAGGTCTCCATGTCTCCTGTGAGACAGGTCTCCCTGTCTCCTGTGAGACAGGTCTCCATGTCTCCTGTGAGACAGGTCTCCCTGTCTCCTGTGAGACAGGTCTCCATGTCTCCTGTGAGACAGGTCTCCCTGTCTCCTGTGAGACAGGTCTTCCTTTATACTAATCCAGCGTTCTTACTCTTTCGCTGCCTGACTTTTAAGATTGCAAATAATATTTAAGTTTGGTACACTATTAAAGGTGTTTTGACAGTCGTGAAATTCTAGCATATTGTCAGAGCAGCCTTCCCTTCACTAAATTAATGTTGATGCTTGAAGACGACGTTCCTCCAGTCTAGGTGCTGCTGTAGTTACCTCCTGATTATTCTCTCCAGTAACTTCTTGAGTATGCATGTAAACGCCGCCTGCTTATCTCCTTTTTTGAATATGGGTACGACACAGGCTGTCTTTCAGCTGTCAGGCAGCTTTCCCTTTTATGTCAGGTGTTGTAAATTATCGCCGGTGGCTTGCTCAAGATCTTAGCTTCTTCTTATAACACCAATGGTAAAAAAAATTTCTCGTCGTACTGCTTTTGTCCCAGCTACATACCTGAGTTTATTGTATATTTTCTGAAACTTCTCTTTGATTCTCCTTGAACTCGCTCACCACGTGTTCCTCAGCTTAGAGGCCGGACTAGTCCTCATTCTTGAACCCCAATGTTGATATATATATTAAACTGTGTGTCTGGCTTATCAAGACTGTAACTTGCCTAGCTAAATGAATGTTGAGGTTGAGTCCCTGAGCCCGTTATGTGCCTCTGTAACCCTTTTCCACTATCACTCACAGGATGGGTATGAGGTGCATAATAAATGAGCTAATCTAAAGCTAGTGTCCTCGTAAATTTTCTTTTCTGCAAGGCCTTCATCTCTCGTGTGTAGCATGACTACCTGATCACTCACAGCCATCTCCCTCACGATATGGCTGTACAGAAATTGGATCTTCTAATATTTCTGTAATTCTAATAATATTTTTCTGTTTACCTTCCGATTATGACGTTCTGAGAACTTTTCCACATTCTTATTGATTTTCTTCTTCTTCGAAGCACTGTTTGTAAGACATTGGTGTTGTACTGTTTTACTCCTTCGTCTCTTATAGTTGGGATGAATCTTTCTTAAGCAGTTTGGTGGATCTCAGTGAGGCTGTGCAGCACACCTCGCACTCATCTATTACTGATCTTGTTTTACCTCGTCATCCATCCCAAGAATTATCTTCCACATAATCAAATCAAATAAAAATCTTCATTCATAATTATTTTGTTTTTGCTTTTTGTTTTTATATGAAAGATGAAAGACCATTCGTTAGCGGCCTCACACTGGTGTTAAGTGTGTGTGTGCGTTTACTATTTGTGCCTACAGAATCAGGCTATTAGCTCTTGGACCCCGCCATTCTAACCAATAAATTTTTCTCTATTATATCTACTACATATATTTATCTAACACACACACATCCCCAGGATGCAGCCCGTAGCAGCTATCTAACTCCAAGGTACCTATTTACTGTTAGATGAACAGAAGCACCAAGGTGAAAGAAACTCTGCCCATTTGTTTCTGCCTCGGCCGGGAAACGAACCCGGGCCCTTAGGACTATGACTCCCGAGCGTTACCCACTCAGCCGCGAGGCCCCCTGTGTTTGGCTCTTTGGTCCCCGCCTCTCAACTGTCAATCAACTGATATACAGACTCCTGAGCCTACTGGGCTCTATCATATCTACACTTGAAACTGTGTATGGAGTCAGCCTCCACCACATCACTGACTAATGCATTCAATTTGTTAACTACCCTGACACTGAAAAAGTTCTTTCTAATGTGTGTGTGTGTGTGTGTGTGTGTGTGTGTGTGTGTGTGTGTGTGTGTGTGTGTGTGTGTGTGTGTGTGTGTGTGTGTGTGTGTACTCACCTAATTGTACTCACCTAATTGTGCTTGCGGGGGTTGAGCTTTGGCTCTTTGGTCCCGCCTCTCAACTGTCAATCAACTGGTGTACAGATTCCTGAGCCTACTGGGCTCTATCATATCTACATTTGAAACTGTGTATGGAGTCAGCCTCCACCACATCACTTCCTAGTGCATTCCATTTACTAACTACTCTGACACTGAAAAAGTTCTTTCTAATGTCTGTGTGGCTCATTTGGGTACTCAGCTTCCACCTGTGTCCCCTTGTTCGCGTCCCTCCAGTGTTGAATAGTTCATCCTTGTTTACCCGGTCGATTCCCCTGAGGATTTTATAGGTTGTGATCATGTCCCCCCTTACTCTTCTGTCTTCCAGTGTCGTAAGTTGCATTTCCCGCAGCCTTTCCTCATAACTCATGCCTCTTAGTTCTGGGACTAGTCTAGTAGCATACCTTTGGACTTTTTCCAGCTTCGTCTTGTGCTTGACAAGGTACGGGCTCCATGCTGGGGCCGCGTGCTCCAGGATTGGTGTGTGTGTGTGTGTGTGTGTGTGTGTGTGTGTGTGTGTGTATTCACCTAGTTGTGCTTGTGGGGATTGAGCTTTGCTCTTTCGGCCCGTCTCTCAACCGTCAATCAACTGTTACCAACTACTAACTAATTACACAGCTGTGTGTGGGCCCCGAGACACAGCTGTGTGTGGGCCCCGAGACACAGCTGTGTGTGGGCCCTGAGACACAGCTGTGTGTGGGCCCTGAGACACAGCTGTGTGTGGGCCCCGAGACACAGCTGTGTGTGGGCCCCGAGAGACAGCGGTGTGTGGGCCCTGGGAGACAGATATTCACTATCAGCGTAGTTAACATTTCCAGAGAATTTCCGTCGCCACATAAGGGGAGTGAGTGAGGGAGGCCAGGGAGGTCCCCCACTGCCACCCACCACTACACTATATTACTGTCTACAGGCTGAGGCGCGCTGGGGAATACACTTGATTATAGACGGCCCTTCACCTGTATGGTGCTTGATAATAGACGGCCCTTCACCTGTATGGTGCTTGATTATAGACGGCCCTTCACCTGTATGGTGCTTGATTATAGACGGCCCTTCACCTGTATGGTGCTTGATTATAGACGGCCCTTCACCTGTATGGTGCTTGATTATAAACGGCCCTTCACCTGTATGGTGCTTGATTATAAACGGCCCTACACCTGTATGGTGCTTGATTATAGACGGCCCTTCACCTGTATGGTGCTTGATTATAGACGGCCCTACACCTGTATGGTGCTTGATTATAGACGGCCCTACACCTGTATGGTGCTTGATTATAGACGGCCCTACACCTGTATGGTGCTTGATTAGAAATAGCAGACTTGAATGTAATAAGAGTGACCTTCAAGCCAGTGTTGATCAAACACAGTGACGTCCTCACATTAAGGTACGTCCCGTGTACCGTGCAGGGCGGGTGGTACCGTGCAGGACGGGTGGTACCGTGCAGGACGGGTGGTACCGTGCAGGACCGGTGGTACCGTGCAGGACGGGTGGTACCGTGCAGGACGGGTGGTACTGTGCAGGACGGGTGGTACCGTGCAGAACGGGTGGTACTGTGCAGGACGGGTGGTACTGTGCAGGACGGGTGGTACCGTGCAGGGCGGGTGGTACTGTGCAGGACGGGTGGTACTGTGCAGGACGGGTGGTACTGTGCAGGACGGGTGGTACTGTGCAGGGTGGGTGGTACCGTGCAGGACGGGTGGTACTGTGCAGGACGGGTGGTACTGTGCAGGGCGGGTGGTACTGTGCAGGGCGGGTGGTACTGTGCAGGACGGGTGGTACCGTGCAGGACGGGTGGTACCGTGCAGGACGGGTGGTACCGTGCAGGACGGGTGGTACCGTGCAGGACGGGTGGTACTGTGCAGGACGGGTGGTACCGTGCAGGACGGGTGGTACTGTGCAGGACGGGTGGTACTGTGCAGGACGGGTGGTACCGTGCAGGGCGGGTGGTACTGTGCAGGACGGGTGGTACCGTGCAGGACGGGTGGTACTGTGCAGGACGGGTGGTACTGTGCAAGACGGGTGGTACCGTGCAGGGCGGGTGGTACCGTGCAGGGCGGGTGGTACCGTGCAGGGCGGGTGGTACTGTGCAGGACGGGTGGTACCGTGCAGGGCGGGTGGTACTGTGCAGGACGGGTGGTACCGTGCAGGGCGGGTGGTACTGTGCAGGGCGGGTGGTACCGTGCAGGACGGGTGGTACTGTGCAGGACGGGTGGTACTGTGCAGGACGGGTGGTACCGTGCAGGGCGGGTAGGACTGTGCAGGGCGGTGGTACTGTGCAGGGCGGGTGGTACCGTGCAGGGCGGGTGGTACCGTGCAGGGCGGGTGGTACCGTGCAGGGCGGGTGGTACCGTGCAGGGCGGGGGTACCGTGCAGGGCGGGTGGTACCGTGCAGGGCGGGTGGTACCGTGCAGGGCGGGTGGTACCGTGCAGGGCGGGTGGTACCGTGCAGGGCGGGTGGTACCGTGCAGGGCGGGGTGGTACCGTGCAGGGCGGGTGGTCAACACGCTAGTGGGGATTAGTTGGGCGTGTGGGGCAGCGGGTGGACGGGTGGGGGGGGGCAGCAGGAGCTGGTCCACTCCACTGTTCTAAAGACACCCAAAGAAACAGGCAGGTCGCGAGGCCTCGCTCTAGACAACCGCGAATCATTAAGCGGAATTCTAAAAAAAATTGTTCGATCCTGTAAGTATATTTAGGTGAGAACACCAACTACACACATACACACAGGCACATATTCACACATGACATGTAGGATTGTAGAATCCTACATGTCGATGT
The DNA here is from genome assembly GCA_020271785.1 of Procambarus virginalis. NCBI lineage: Eukaryota > Metazoa > Arthropoda > Malacostraca > Decapoda > Cambaridae > Procambarus > Procambarus virginalis. Next base: position 40,645 of record WNGS01101800.1, read on the forward strand.
TCGCGGATAACACAAAATTAATGACGAGTTGTGACAGATGAGGATTGTAGAATCCTCCAAGAGGACTTAAACAGGTTGCAGAGATGGTCAGAGAAATAGCTACTGGAGTTCACACGAGCAAATGTAAAGTTATGGAAATGGGATCAGGTGATAGAAGACAAAAGGGACAGTATACAATGAAGAGGAACTGCCTACCTGTGACGATTCGAGAAAGAGACCTGGGCGTGGACGTAACACCTAATCTAACTCCTGAGGCACATATAAATAGGATAACGACAGCAGCGTACTCTACACTGGCAAAAGTTAGAACATCATTCAGAAACCTAAGTAAGGAAGCATTGAGGGCGCTTTACACTGCCTACGCGAGGCCAGTCTTTGAGTATGCCGCCTCATTATGGAGCCCCCAATTGAAGAATCACATAAAAAAACTGGAAAAGATTCGGAAGTTTGCGACGAGGCTCGTACCAGTTACGAGGGATGGGATATGAAGAGCGTCTGAAGGAACTGAACTTTACGACACTAGACAAAATAAGGGGAGAGGGGGGGATATGATAGGAACGTATAAAATACTCAGGGGAATTGACAGAGTGGAAATAGACGAAATGTTCACCCGGAATACTTACAGAACGAAGGGACATGGGTGGAAGCTGGAAACTCAGATGAGTCACAGAGATGTTAGGAAGTTTTCTTTTAGCGTGAGAGTAATGGAAGAATGGAATGCACTCAAGGAACAGGTTGTGGAAGCAAACACTATTCAGAATTTTAAAACTAGACATGATAGGGAAATAGGACCGGAGTCATTGCTGTAAACAACCGATGGCTCGAAAGGCGGGATCCAAGAGTCAATGCTCGATCCTGCAGGCACAAATAGGTGAGCATACACACACACACACACACACACACACACACACACACACACACACACACACACACACACACACACACACACACACACACACACTAAATTATAAAGAGGTATGCGAGAAATTTAACAAAAGCTTTCAGGAAGTATTCAAGCTGGACCCTGATTTACTAGTGGAGCTTAGAGCCCAAACCAAATAACAGTGTCACCTGAAGAAGTAAAGAAACAGCTGCAGGAACTAGATGTGACAAAAGCCGTGGGACCAGACAATATATCGTATTGGATACTGAAAGAGGCCGTTGACGCCATGTCCAGCCCACTTGCCATAATATTTAATTCCTCTTAAGAAACGGGAGAACTTCCTGATTGCTGGAAAATGACTAATGTGATGCCAATCTACAAGAAAGGGGTAAGACAGCAACCTTTAAACTACTGACCCGCATCACTAACAAGTATCCCCTGCATGCTGCTTGAGAGACTGACCCCGAAGCAGGCTAGTGGAACATGTAGAACAGATCAATTTTGTCTTGAGGCGCCAGCATGGTTTTAGTGAAGGAAAATCTTGACTGACAAATTTGCTGGAGTTTTATAACAAGATGAAAGAATTCAAACAACAGAAGGATGGCTGACCATATTCCTTGACTGTCGGAAAGCATGTGATACGGTCCCGCACGAAAGACTCCTACTCAAACTAGAGAAGCAGGCTGGTGTATCGGGGAGAGTGTCTCTCAGGAAGGAAGCAAAGGGTTACAGTGAGAACAGAGACACCAGAGTGTAGAGAGGTACCGAGTGGAGTACCACAAGGGTCGGTTCTGGGGCCCATATTGTATCTAATGTATGACAATGATCTGGCAGAGGAAGTTGGCTCATTCATATTAATGTTTGTAGATGATGCAAAACTGATGAGAAGGGAAGACTGATGAGAAGAGTGAGGCCAGAGACAGACTGTGAGCAGTCCATCCTCCTGTTTAGATAATACTTGTTGTAACTATATGGACCATCGTACATACACATATATAAAGGACAATTAAAGAGTATAATTTGGTCCTCATTTTATAAGAGTCCGAAAAAATGCTAAAAACCAAACTTAAATATTGCTAGGCCTAGTATAGCCCACATGTACTGTATTAGACCTCAGAGAGCGTGTATTAGGTCTAGGGCGGTTAGGTTAGGTTAGTTTACGTTACGTTAAGTTTTTTTGCAACATTAGTACAAAACCTTTTCCCATGTGTCCAATTTCAGTAGTACCGATTTCTACTTTCTAATTGCCTTTTAAGTCATTATATGTATGAGGGTCCTCAACGTTACTATAAGTTCTACCTAAACACGAGGATGTGCTGTCGTGAGGCACTGCAAACGGATTTGGACATACTTCAGAACTGATCTGTAAAATGGCCGCTTGAGTTTTATCAAGCCAAATGCAAAGTCATGAGGATTGGAACAGGAGTGCGAAGACCAGTACGGCAGTAGAGGATAAAAGGAAGATAAATTCTTCAATCAGAAAAGAATAAAGGCCTGGAAGTGGACATAACTCCAAATCTGATGCCAGAAGTCCACATTAGCACAATAACAACAGCGGCAAATGGCATACACGGCCAACGTTCAGGTATCCTTCAGACACGTGGACAAAGGGGTTACCGGGCCCTATATACAAAGAGGTGAGACCCACACGTGAGTGAATATGCATCTCCAGCATGGAACCCTTACCTGAAAAACGACAAATAGAAAGCAGAAAATGTCCAGAGATATGCAACGAAACTCTTCCTTGAGCCGAAGGGATTAGGTTATGAGGATAGACTGAGAGAATTGGACTTTACCACAATGGAGGAAAGGAGAGACAGGGAGGCATGATAACAACATATAAGATTCTAAGAGACCTTGACAAGGAAGATAAAGTAGCGTTGTTCAAAGCTAGCAACAGCAGAACGATAGGTCAAAGAACTATTCTAGTGACAAAAATGAATCGCAGAGACGTCAGGAAGAACTTTTTTCAGTTCTAGAGCTGTCAACAAGTGAAATAGGTAAGACATAGAAGTCGTTGAAGCTAATTCGATTCAAAATTGTAAATGTAAAATACAGTAATAAAAGCGAAAGAAATGTCAATGCATTAATCTAAGAAGGTTGGGAAGGCGGGGCTAGGAGCCGAGCGCGACCCTGTAAGCACCACATATAGGTGAGTAGGGAGACAGCCGTAAGAGAGGTGCGGACGTAGAGTGGTGTAGGACAGTGGCGGGGAGACGGTGATAACGGAGGGCCGTAAAGCAAGCGGCGGACCCACTACCCTCTTGCTAATCTGTCGGACAAGACCAGCAGCGATACCGGCCCTTGACCGGTCCTGCCTCCAAGGAGCTGGGTGGTCTGCTAGCTCCACTGACGGTACACAACACTGCTACCGGTAGGGAAGGGGAGAGAAGGAGAGGAAAGGAAGGAAGGAGGCAGGCAGGCAGGCACAAAAGAAGGCAGGCATGCAGGAAGGCAGGCAGGCAGGCAAGCAGGCAGGCAATCAATCAGGCAGGCAAGAAGGCAGGCAGGCAGGCAGGCAGGTAGGCAGACTGGCAGGAAAGAAGGCAGGCAGGCAGACAGGAAATCAGAAAGGCAAGCAGGCTCTCGGGCAAGCAGACAATTAGCAAGGCAAGTAAGTAATCGGGCAAGCAGGGAAAGACAAGATAAACAAGAGATATAGACCCGAAACAAACAGGCAAACAAACGTAACTAAAATACAAACCAACAGGTATGGGAGAAAAGAATGGGGAAGAACCAGCTGCCATTCCCATGAAAGACAGCTATAAACAATAGGGAAAACAATAAAAGAGAAGTTAATAAGAAGATTATTTAAAAAGCCGTGAACCACGCAGATGCTCACAAAAGAAAACACCGGACTGGAGAAGTGGAAAACGGGGGATTAGGAAGAAAAAGAGAAGGAAAAATTGAGGAACGGAACGGAATTATCGGAAGGGAATGGAACTATCAGGGGAAAACGCCAAGTCGTAACGACTATATAGCACTGGGAAGGGATCAGGATAAGGATTTTGGATTGAACGGGGGAAAGGAATAATGCTTAACCACTTGGACGGTCTGGGATTGAACGCTGACCTGCATGAAGCAAGACCGTCGCTCTACCGTCCAGCGCAAGGAGACAAATGGAGAGATTCCTTTGTTAGGAATAGCTACCTAATTAACTGTCTACCTACCTACCTACCAAAGGTAGGTAGGTATCTCTCCATGAACTATAGACTACACCCAGCATGGTGAAGAGAGAGACATTTGAAGGACAGCAAGGAAGAACATTGTGAAGGGATGATGTGCCCCGGGAGCAGGTCGGGCCAGACACGACACGCTCTGCCTTGCTAAGTTAATATAATGTACTGACGCGATGATTTATTAACCAGCTTAGGTACACAGCAGTGTTGCTACCTTATTCTATAGGAAGAATTACACAGTATAGACCAAGAGCTAACTACAAATTCATCTAATGTCCACCTTGCGATGAGGCCTGGTCGGAGACCGCGGCCCGGTCTCCGACCAGGCCTCCCGGTTGATGGTTTGGTCAAACAGGCTGTTGGAGTGGCTGCTCGCAGCCTGGTGTATGAATCACAACCTGGTTGATCACGTATCTTACAGGAAGGTTTGTCATACATGGAATCAGGGAAAACCATGAGATGTGAATCTGGTCTACTAGCCTGTGCTAGCAAGCGTTTGGTAGAACATTAAAATGTCTTTCAATATCCGTAAGTGAATGAATGGTTCTAAACATAAAATCTCTCATGCCTTTTGTTCTAAATTCACTGAAAACAAGTCATTCACAAATATAGTTTTGAAGAGTGTATCCAAATTTATGTCCATACAGTTTACAAACGTAATGCTCGCTATCGTGAGAATTATTACCTACCTGTTGCAATATCATGCAACATTCGTCAGCTCAACATTATCCATGCCTCCACAGACACAAGCTTCCCTCCATTATAATGTGCAGTCGAAGCATCTTTCATACCAGCACAACAACACCAACCATGGCTGACAAGCAAACAACCTGCAGTGTATAAGGTTGCTTATTTCCCGACCCCCATTTACTGTGTGCTATCACCGGCCAGGTAAGGTCTTCAAGGTAAAGTTAAACTAATCGATTATTAACGGCTGTGAGTTATCACCGCCCAGTTTGTTCTGGTCAGGACATGGGGAGGGGGGGGGAGACGGAGGAGGGGGAGAGGAGGAGGGGGGGAGATGAGGAGGGGAGATGGAGGAGGAGGAGGGGAGGAAGTAAGATATAAAACACAGGGAAAGTGTAGAGGATAAGCAAAGGGAAAAGGAATGACTGCAAATTCCTCGACAAATTATGTGTTGTAACTGAAAGTAGGGGAAGAGGGAGAGAGAGAGAGAGAGAGAGAGAGAGAGAGGAGAGAGAGAGAGAGAGAAAGAAAAAGAAAATCAAAGAAGAGAGAGAAGAGAGAGAGAGAGAGAGACAGACAGACAGACAGACAGACAGAGAGTAGAGGATGGGAGAGAGACAGAGAGGAAAGAGAATAGAGAAAATGGAGAAATGCAGGGAGAGAGGCAGGTAAGATTAGAATTAGGAAGAGGAAGGAGATGAGGGGGAAGACAAGAACGATCAACCGAATAATGATCCAAACAGATACAGACAAATACAGACAAACAGATAGCGACAGAGAGAGTCAGAAGGGTAGACACACACACACACACACACACACACACACACACACACACACACACACACACACACACACACACACACACACACACACACACGCAAATAAAAATAAAACAAGCCAAGACTAAAAAGCAAGGAGAGGCGGAGGCAAGTGAATAAAAACTCGGCCATCCATTTGGGACAATTAGCAGCCATTGAGCGACCACACTGGCCAAGCAGCGTCCGTCATCCCCGAGCCTTCCTTACACACTATTGAAGAGGGGATTAACTCAACGCCTTGCGGAACGCCCACACCACTGAAATACGACCCTTAATCACTTCTAACTTAAGGCACTTACGCTCCCTTAAAGCCATCTTCAAGAGAATCTGAACTTGGGGTGGAGGTAGAGGTGGAGGGGCGGGGGAGACAGGGCCAAGGAACGGCCGTGTGAGTGGAGGTGGACCTCCAGTGCAGACGGAGGAGGCTCCTGAGGCTTACGGAGCCACAACAGGCGGGAGTTCCGAAGAGTCAGGAGCATCATAGACTCATAATGTGGGCGCTGCAGAGATGGGTACGACAGATTCATCGAGGTAGCTCCCTGCCAGGCTGGCTTGCCCGTCCACCTGGCTGATGGCTTGCCCGTCCACCTGGCTGATGGCTTGCCCGTCCACCTGGCTGATGGCTTGCCCGTACCTGGCTATGGCTTGCCCGTCCACCTGGCTGATGGCTTGCCCGTCCACCTGGCTGATGGCTTGCCCGCCACCTGGATGGTGGCTTGCCCGTCCATCTGTTGGCTTGACCGACTACCTAATTTGCTTGACAGACCACCTGCTTGACTTCACTGAAGAACACTCAAGTCTGCCTTGAACTACCTGATGAGCCATTTTCGACAATGATCTTTTTAGTTATGTGGTCGAGGCTCTCAGAGCGCCATGTGGTCGAGGCTCTCAGAGCGCCATGTGGTCGAGGCTCTCAGAGCGCCATGTGGTCGAGGCTCTCACGAGTCGCCATGTGGTCAAGGCTCTCAGAGCGCCATGTGGTCGAGGCTCTCAGAAGTCGCCATGTGGTCAAGGCTCTCACGAGCGCCCATGTGGTCAAGGCTCTCAGAGCGCCATGTGGTCAAGGCTCTCAGAGCGCCATGTGGTCAAGGCTCTCAGAGCGCCATGTGGTCAAGGCTCTCAGAGCGCCATGTGTCAAGGCTCTCAGAGTCGCCATGTGGTCAAGGCTCTCATGGAGGCTCAAGCCATGTGGCCAAGGCTCTCAGAGCGCCATGTGGTCAAGCCTC
>WNGS01101809.1:0-14586 GCA_020271785.1 Procambarus virginalis
AGCAAGCTCAGAAGAGGCTAGAGGCAGAGCAAGCTCAGAAGAGGATGGAGGCAGAGCAAGCTCAAGAACTAGCTATGAAGAGGTTAGAAGTGGAACTAGCTCAGAAAAAAAATAGTTACAAATGAGGCTAGCAGATTTGGGAATTAGATCAGAAAATACCGGTGTTGACGATTTAGGAACACCTGGGCATTTAAAGATTAACAAAAATGTCAAGTTTCCTCTATTCTGTGAGTCTGACCCAGACCAATTCTTCATTCATTTTGAAAAGTTAGCAAGGAGTATGGAATGGCCTGAAACACAATGGGTATCTCTTCTTCAAGGTCAGTTGGTGGGAAAGGCACAGAAAATATTTGCAACTATGCCTTTGAGTAACAGTTTTGACTATGAGAAGAAAAGGCAGCCATCCTTACTGCTTATCAACTTGTTCCTGAGGCTTATAGGCAAAAGTTTAGACAACTGAGACGAGACCCAAGTCAAACCTTGGTAGAATTTGCACAAGAGAGATGTCATATGTTTAATAAATGGTTAGATGCTGAAAAAATTAGGGATCTGGACTCTCTAAAAATTTACTCCTAGTAGAAGAATTTTTATCTTGCATACCTTCTAATGTGGCTTTGTATTTGGCAGAGAAATTACCCAGAGATATTTATGAGTTGGCTAAATTAGCAGATGAATATGAGTTGATGCATAAAGTAACTTTTAAAAATAAAATTCAATCAAATAGACAAGGATCTGGTCGAGCAGTAAACTCCTCAGTCAGATTTGGGTCCCACATGTACCCAACAGCAGGTCAAGGAAACACTTTTTCAAAGGTGTCAGGTGGTAAAGAGAGTAATGTGAAACCCAAGAGGATCACACTAGTAATAAGCCTCACCCAGAGTTGAAACAGTGTTCCTACTGCCATAGGAAGGGTCATGTTGTTAAGAGTTGTTGTTTCTTCACCCAGAAAATAGGCCTATGGCACTCACAGTGTGTGAGGGGAGGAAAACCAAATGTATAACAAAAATAATGGGGAAAAAAGCACTTGCTATAAATCATTTTGGAGAGTTTATATCAAATGGAAAATTACAGTGTGCAAATGGTTTGTGGCATGATGTTAAAATTTTGAGGGATACAGGAGCATCCCAATCTTTACTATTAGAGAGTGTGTTACAATATATACCAGGGGTGGGCAACCTTTTTCAGAGTGCGTGCCAAAATCAGCCAAGTCTCTGACACAAACTTTTTCCACGTGCCAACCATTTTTTTTTAGAACATATTTGGTATCTCTTAAGAACTTTTTAAACGAAAAAATAATAAATTACCTCAGTGCAGTAAAACATAGTATAAAAAAATAGAAAAAAAATTATTTAACCTTCAGAAGTACATTTCAACAGCCTTTAAGCTTTTGTGACTTTAATAGAATACAACAGATAAAGAACTTGTTGACTCCTTTTATATACTGTCAGTGAGACTTCTGCTGCTGCATAACTGATGCCAGAGATTTTACATCGGGTTTATATTTAGTAACATTGAGAGATATGCATGCAGCGCTAGTTTCATCTGTCATGCTACTCCTGTTACGAGACTTAACAAAGTTCATAATTGAGAACAAAGATTCACAAGCATATGTAGACGAAAACATGGTTAGCAATGCTGTTGCAAGGTTTTTTAAACAGACATAATTTTCTGGAATTGTATTCCAAGTCCTTAATACTTCGTTTCCCGCATTTCTCTTTGTTACTTTCATCTCTAATCTCTCTCTTTCAATATTTTCCAAGTCAACTCTAAGGTCAACAAATTTCTGCTTCCAAACTGAGCTACTCTGAAATTCAATCAACTGCATCTCAAAATCATCCATGTCTATCCATGAAAACATTTGCAAGTTTAGTTCATCCATTTTATGCTGTCTGGAAACTTGATGAACTTTACTGTGTCTTCCAGTTCTCTGAATTTGGCAAATCTTGTAGAGAACTGCCAAACTGATGACTCGATAATGTTTACAAACAGCTTTTGAAGACATTTGTGGTCTGTTCTGTCATCTTTTAGATCACTGATGTACCTCTTTAGGTTTGGAAAGTATCTAAATCTCTCATTATCTACATCCCTCTTAAAAACTTTAAGCTTCATTTCAAAAGCTTTTATGTAACAAAACATAACATCAAGTGTCTTACCAGAGCCCTGTAACTTAATATTCAATTCATTTAAATGTTCACAAAAATCTGCAAAAAACATCAGTTTACAAACCCACACGATGTCAGAAAATTCATGGTATGACACTTGTTGGTCGTTCAAATAGAGCTTTATCTCATCTAAGCATTCAATAAATCGTTTCAGAACCAAGCCTCTGCTAAGCCAACGAACATGGTTGTACATTTTCAGTCCTTTATACACAGATTCTACCTCATCCAGTAGAGTTTGAAATTGTCTTTTATTTAAAGGCCGACCACAAATGTAATTAACAACCCTGGTAACTGTTTGCATCACTTCTTGCAGTTCCTTTAGGCCAGCTTTTGCACATAAAGCCTCCTCATGTATGATGCAATGGAAGCCAATCATTGTATGACCAACACTTTTTGCAAACAGATTTACAAATCCTGCCTTCTCACCAGTCATGTTTGGGGCACCATCTGTTGTGACGGATATACTTTTGAAATGTCAATTTGCCGAGTAGAGAATTCGTTCACAACTGTTTTACATATTTCAGCCCCGGTAGTACGCTCAGGTAGTGATGCAAGAGCAACCATCTCTTCACATACTTCATCACCCCTACAAAATCTAGAATATATGGCTAGCCTAGCTGATGATGTAATGTCTGTACTTTCATCAACACAAATAGAAAAAAACTTGCATGAAGACAAATCTTTTGTCAATTGTTCAGCTGTATTTCTTTCCAACTTAAGTATCCTATCCTTAACTGTTTTCCTACTCACAGGCAAATCTTTAATGCGCTGAATAATCTTTTTCTTTTCTGAAAAGTTGTCAAAAAGAAAAGGTGCACATTCTAGCCAAGTTTCTTTAATATACTCCCCATCACAGAGAGGCTTTCCGTGTTAGGCAATAACTTTTGAAACTTCAAAACTAGCAGCAACTGAGTTGGAACTGGGCCTATCTGAAATATAATTCATAAAAGTTTCAGCTTGTGTTTTTGTCTTGCTCAGTTCACGAGAAATTAATTCTCTTTGTTCCTCCTCAGTTTTATTGCTTAAGTTCTTATGAACATTTTCAAAATGTCTCTTTACAGAAGAAGTTCTACAAACAACTGTGTCAGAACAGAAAATGCATAAAGCTTTATCATCCTTCTTAATCATGCCAAACTTTTCAGTCCAGTATTCCTTAAATTCTCTAATATCCTTTTCATTTGACTGACATCGTTTCTTAGCTGGTGGTGGTGACATTCTGTACAATCTGTAAAGGGCATGAAATTAAAATAAGTAATATATTGATATGCATGGAAGAGAAGGAAGATCAAAAGTAAGTCAAAATAGTATATGATGAGTAACTCCAATGAATTGCAATGATAATGGATTGTGTTGTCTTTGTGAAGTGCAGTGACGAGAAATGAATTAGCCTACTTCTACTGAAATGCGAGTATTTAAAGAATTATTTATTTCCTGTTAATATTATAGCACACACAAACTTTGTAGTAAAGTATACGTACGTTTATTCTAATACCAATCAATAAGTTTAATAAGCCAATGTTTGAGGTAAGCGTGACGAGACAATGAACATAATAAAAATCTTCAGAGGATTTTTTTTCTTTTATGAAAATTAGAGGGTTTTCTTTATTTTACATAATTCCAGAATGCTCTTGCGTGCCAGAGAAAGTCATCGGCGTGCCAAGTTTGGCACGAGTGCCAGAGGTTGCCCACCCCTGAATTTATATAGTCTACAGAGACTGGGGAGGTAATGATTATACAGGGAATCACAGGAGATTTACAAACTGTACACTTCAGAGAAGTAAACCTAGACTGTGATTTTACTAAAGGCAAAAGTTTAGTAGGTGTTAGTCCTAAATTACCAGTTGCTGGCATTGATCTAATTGTGGGGAATGATCTTGATGGTAATCGAGTTAAAAGAGATGACCACCCAATAATGCTAACTAAGCCAGAAGTGATTAGGGCATGGACAGATCCTGAGGACAAGTTAATGTACCCAGCATGTGCCGTGACCCAGTCAAAATCAGAGTCTCAAATATCACAAACTCCCAATAATGTAAGTCAGGAGACAAAATTAGAGGTTAACAAATCAAATAGTGAAGTGGATCTTTGTGACACTTTTATGGCCAAGTTGGAAGAAGCAGATGGGACCAGGATGGGGAGCACCTCCACCAAACCACCTAGGAAAAGGGGTAGGGGAGAGTGTAGTCCAGTTACCACATCTGGCTCTTCAGACTTGAGATCAAAATCAAATTTTATTCATCAGCAAAGAACTGATCCTACGTTGACTGACTTACATAATAAGGCAGTAACTGAACCAGATGCAGAATCGGAGGCTATGACTTATTACTACACTAAAGAGGTGTTGATGCGGAAGTGGAGACCTAGGAGCTCACCTGTGTCACACACTTGGGAGGTAGTTAATCAAGTGGTCCTACCGAGGGGTTATAGAGAACAAGTGCTAAGTGTAGCCCATGATTCACCAATAGGCGGTCATCAGGGTATTGCAAAAGCATATAATAAAATAAGCAAGTACTTTACCTGGCCTGGATTAAAGAAAGATGACATCCAGTACTGTAATGAATGTCCAGTATGTATAAAAACTGGCAAACCAAACCAGGTAATACCAAAAGCCCCTTTACAGCCAATTGTGGTAGCCGAGGAACCCTTTACCCATATTATTGTTGATGTAGTAGGCCCATTGCCTAGAACCAAGAGTGGTAATATGTATATCATCACCATGATGTGTCAGACTACACGCTTTCCTGAGGCATTCCCTGTGAGAAATGCTACAACGAAAGTGGTAGTAAGGCACATAATGAAATTTTGTACTATTTTTGGTTTACCAAAAGTAATACAGACAGATAACGGGGCTAATTTCACTTCCAAAGGTTTTCAGCAGTTTTGTGAGGAGTTTGGCATCCTCCATAAGACATCCACTACTTACCATCCGGAGAGCCAAGGTGCTTTGGAAAGGATGCACCAAACCCTTAAGCAAATGCTGAGAACCAGTTGCATGGAAACTGGCAGAGACTGGGATGATGGTCTTCCACTGATGCTCATGGCACTAAGGGATACTTATCAGGAGTCCCTGGGGTGTTCACCCAACTCATTAGTTTTTGGCCATGAGGTGAGAAGGCCACTAACCATCTTAAGAGATAAGTTGGTCGGAAATCCAAAGAGTGTTGTGCAAGTAAACTATATTCATGACTTACAAGATAAGTTAAACAAAAACAGGGCTAAAGCCATAATTCATCTTAAAGAAGCTCAAGGAAAAATGAAGGCACAGTACGATAAAAAGACAAAGCAACTACATTTTGAGGCATGTGATAAAGTGGTGGTGCTAATGGCACGACAGGGACCAACATTGTTGCATAGGTTCCAAGGTCCTTATACAGTGATAAAGAAACTCAGTCCCACCAATTATGTAATCAAACACCTGATCTCAAGAGAAAGGAAATAATAGTGCATGTGAATAGGATGAAACTAACTCAGAAGGGAACTACCAATACCAACCAGGTGCTTAGTGTAGCCCATGTAGATGAGAATAATGGGGAATGTCATTTTAATAGTGTACCTAATGCTCATGTACCTTATTTTAGCAATGGGGAGTGGTTGGCTAATGTCCAGAGAATGGTGGAACATTTGTCATCAGAGCAGAAGCAGGACTTGGAGCAGTTGCTGACTTCTCATGCAGACATCTTTGGCGATATTCCCACCCAGACTACAGTTATTCACCACGACATCGAGGTGACAGACAACCAACCAGTCAAGTCACACCCATATAGAGTCAACCCTACCAAGTTGAATCTCATCCGGAAAGAAGTCGACTACATGCTTCAACATGGATTGGTGAGACCTAGCAGCAGCAGTTGGAGTAGTCCTTGTATTTTGGTTCCAAAGAAGGATGGAACTCACAGGTTGGTCATTGACTACCGTAAGTTAAATGTAATGACTGTTGTTGATAATTTTCCAATACCCAGATTAGATGATTGTATTGACAGTGTTGGTAAAGCCAAGTTTGTAACCAAACTAGATTTGTCAAAAGGGTACTGGCAAATTCCTTTAACACCAAGAGCACGGGAGATGAGTGCATTTATAACTGCAGATGGGTTGTATGAATTCACTGTAATGCCTTTTGGGCTGAAAAATGCCCCAGCAACTTTCCAGCGTCTTATGAACTTAGTGTTAAAAGACATACCACAATGTAGAGCTTACTTGGATGATATTGTAATTTTGACCAGACCACACACTAGAAGTTGAAGGGACGACGACGTTTCGGTCCGCCCTGGACCATTCTCAAGCGACTTGAGAATGGTCCAGGGCGGACCGAAACATCGTCGTCCCTTCAACTTCTAGTGTGTGGTCTGGTCAACATACTTCAGCCACGGTATTGTGACTCTTCGCCTGCGATATTGTAATTTTTCACAATAATTGGGAGGACCATATAAAAGGTTTGGCTAAACTATTAAAATGCTTAAAGGAGGCTAATTTATCTGTAAACTTACACAAATGTACTTTTGCTAGAGCTAGTATTTCTTACTTAGGATATGAAGTGGGAAATGGTAAGGTGTTACCACTCAAAAATAAAATAAATGATATATTAGAGTATCCAGTGTTGACTAGCAAGAAGGAGGTACAAAGATATCTAGGAATGTGTGCTTATTATAGGAAGTTCTGTAAAAATTTTGCAGCAATTGCAGCTCCTTTGACAAACTTGTTATGTAAAAATGTAAAGTTTAGATGGTCTCAGGAATGTCAGGACGCATTTACTAAATTAAAAGGAATGCTGTCATCTGGTTCAGTGTTAGCTACTCCTGACTACTCTAAGCCATTCAAACTATATATTGATGCTTCGGACTGGGGTGCTGGTTCTGTGCTAATGCAAGAAGATGATGAGGGTATTAATCATCCAATACATTACTATTCTAAAAAATTTACTAAATGTCAACAGAGTTACTCCACAGTGGAGAAGGAGGCTTTATCATTATTACTAGCTATTAAAAAATTTGACATTTATCTATCAGCCAATACTGTTGGATTCAAACCCTAATTACTCTTTGTCGGCTGCTGCTTCACCTGGCTTCCTCCTCGGAATTTTTAGCATTCTTTTCCTTGGTGCCTTCCCCCCTTCCTCAGTAAACTTTACCCAAAATACTATGCGTACTAGTGGCTGTACAAGAATGTAAGAACTCTTGTACATATAAATATAATAAAAAATATAAATAACAGCGTTATGGACGCTTTAGTTTTGAGTTGGGGCTTCATGACCAGCACTTGGGAAGCCGCTCAGGGTCGTTAGTTACACAGTTCAGAGTAGGAGTTTGCAGCTGTGTGGCATGCCATGAGGAAAATTTGGATTCCACTGGGCTCTGTGCTTCAGCACCATTTGGACTGTGCCCCAAACGTTCATTGTCTGAACTGGGAGGACATACTACGGCCCAATACCCTGTGGAACTGTATGTTGTGTGTAGCACTTTTGTTATCTTTTCGTCCTTTGGTTCTTCATGCAGTTCACTTTTGAGCATTGCCCAATGCTCTAGCGAATGGTCTGTCCCATCTTCCATCTCCACGGAGTGGATTGTCAATGTCGCCTCCTTCCAGTGGCTTTACGAGATGTTTGGGCCCCAAGCCCACACATCAAACTAGAATCAAAACACACACATAATTCATATTTCATTGTGTTGGGAGACAGGAAGCCAAAGTGTTTTCATACACGTTTTGGCTTATATCGAGGTCCCCCCCACCAGCCCCCCAAAGTGCAAATTACTGACCCCGCCCAGGATGCAACCCCACAACAAGCTGACTAACTCCTCAGTACCTTCTCACTGATAGGTGAAAGGAAATGTGCAAAGCATTTCTGTCCTGCTCAGAATTCGAACCCGAAATTCTCAATTGTGCGTCGAGAACAAACCCGACTGTAACATGACCCGTAGACCCGTAACATGAAGCTACACTAAAATGGGAAACAATATAATGAGCAAATGGTCCCCCTCCCCAACAGGACATGCAAGTCCAAGAATGCCCAGCACTTAGGCTTAAGCTTTTGGGCTCACCTACAAGTTAGCATGACCATAAGCACTTGAAGCTGGTGTGGTGACACCAACATCAAGAACAGAACTGATTTGGGGAGCTGGCTGAGAACCGGGGCATGGCCGCCTGGTGGTGGCAATCAGTACTTGTAAGTTTTGAGCATGTTTGAGTGAATCAGTTGTTTCATGTGACTCATTTCTGGTAATTAGTTCGGTGGTTTTCAAGGCATTGGTTTCTGTGAACCATCCAGTTGCCTGTAAAGCTGTGCTGACTTTCTGGAGGCTTTTTCTGGTGAGGTGGTGGAGTATCACCTGCTCTCTGCACCTCTGTGATGGGGCCTGGGTCTGGCTCTGGTCCCCGGTAGGCTAAACAGAACTATCCGCAACTGATGTGACCTTTTAGTATGAAGCAATCTCAGGAGGAAAGCTTCCAGGAGCCACCATGGATCATCCTGTAATTGGTGTATCATTACATTCAATGCCGGGTTAGTCTCTGTGGCAGTATTTACTCAAGGACTTTCATGTATTTTTCTTTAAATATTTAATTAAGAGGGCACTAGAGATGGTGGTTCTCAGGTAAAATTCTGGTAAATGGCGAACTCATATTTGTATGGCAGGGTAGTAGTAAGCTAAATGATGGTACAGCAATATATCCTTAATTAGTTTTCATTTAATAATCTAATAATGGTTGCAGGCAGAAGCTGTTTCAACACTTGAAAAGTTGGGAATATCACGAGATGCCCTAGAGGATGAGGCAATCCTGGGTGCACGGTCGCCAGCCCTGGCTACCTACAACTTCACCGCCTGATGAACCGGCCCAGCAGCCACAGCAGGATTTCCAACAACAACTCCACTGATACCCTAATCTGTTCGGCACCCACCTCCTCACCCTGTACTCCCAGCAAAAATGCATCACCTGGGAGACGTTTGTCTCGGCTGCCGAAGAAAGGTCATGCAAATAGTGCAACATATGGAGAAGTGAAATCCCGTGCTTGCATTATTGTGTGGTGGGTTTTAGAAAGAACATATTTCACCCAGGAAATAGTTTGGTTTCTCATGCCTCTGATCTATTTCTCATGTAATGAAGGTCTCGTTTATTATTTGTACAATAACCGCATCAATGTCTTAAAACTGATGATGGGGCCTCTGCTGGGTCCTACCATAAAGTAGTCTTATTGGGTTTAATGAGATTAACCATTCATAATTAAGTGGCTGTGTCATTTAACATTAACGCAAGCATCCCTACATTACATTTAATTTGATCAAATGTAGTACTGTACGTGCATCAGGCCAGTATGGTTCTTTTTATGACATACACATATGCCATTGTTATTATAAGAAATATTTAATGTTTATCAGTGCAAAGGCCAAAGATACATAAAAATATTCAGACGAGGTACACACACACACACACACACACACACACACACACACACACACACACACACACACACACACACACACACACACACACACACACACACACACACACACACCTACTCATGAGAAAGGAATGGAGTTTTAAGGAGATGGCCATACCGGGCTGTGAGGAGTTCAGAGACTACATAAGAACATAAGAACATAAGAGCAAAGGAAACTGCAGAAGGCCTATTGGCCCATACGAGGCAGCTCCTATTTATAACCACCCAATCCCACTCATATACATGTCCAACCCATGCTTGAAACAATCGAGGGACCCCACCTCCACAATGTTATGCGGCAATTGGTTCCACAAATCAACAACCCTGTTACTGAACCAGTATTTACCCAAGTCTTTCCTAAATCTAAACTTATCCAATTTATACCCATTGTTTCGCGTTCTGTCCTGTGTTGATACTTTCAATACCCTATTAATATCCCCTTTGTTATGTCCATTCATCCACTTGTAAACCTCTATCATGTCACCCCTAACTCTTCGCCTTTCCAGTGAATGCAAATTAAGCTTTGTTAATCTTTCTTCATATGAAAGATTTCTAATTTGGGGAATTAACTTAGTCATCTTACGCTGGACACGTTCAAGTGAATTTATATCCATTCCATAATATGGCGACCAAAACTGAACTGCATAATCTAAATGGGGCCTAACCAGAGCAAGATATAGCTTGAGAACCACACCAGGTGTCTTGTTACTTACGCTGCGATTAATAAATCCGAGTGTCCGATTTGCCTTATTACGAACATTTATGCATTGATCCTTTTGTTTTAAATTCTTACTAATTATAACTCCCAGATCCCTTTCGCAATCCGACTTCGCAATCTCAACACCATCTAGCTCGTATCTTGTAACTCTATCATCATTACCTAGCCTCAGAACTTTACATTTATCAGCATTAAACTGCATCTGCCAGTCCTTTGACCATTTCAAAACCCTATCTAGATCAACTTGAAGTGATAGTGAGTCCTCCTCCGAATTAATTTCCCTACCGATTTTCGTATCATCGGCAAATTTGCAAATGTTGCTACTCAAACCTGAATCTAAATCATTTATATACATTATAAACAACAGAGGTCCCAGGACAGAGCCTTGAGGCACTCCACTTACAACATTTTCCCACTCTGACTTGACTCCATTTATACTAACTCTCTGTTTCCTTTGGTATAGCCATGCCCTAATCCAGCTTAATATAGCACCCCCAATACCATGAGCCTCTATCTTTTTAATCAGTCTTTCATGTGGCACTGTATCGAAAGCTTTGCTAAAGTCAAGGTACACAACATCACAACCCAAGGTACACATAGCAGGCACCATGACAATAGGAGGACAAAGAATAGTAGTAGCAGTAATATACAACCCTCCACCAAATGACAGAAGACCCAGTCAAGAGTATGAAAACAACAACATGGCAGTTAACACTATAATCGAGAGGGCAGCCTCTGCTGCCTGTAGAAATAGATCCCACCTGCTCATCATGGGCGACTTCAATCACGCAAGGATTGACTGGGAGAACAAAGAACCGCATGGAGGCGAGGATACGTGGAGAGCCAAGCTATTGGAAGTGGTGACAAGGAACTTTTTAACCCAGCATGTCGGAGAACCCACAAGGATGAGAGGCAATGACGAACCAGCGAGACTCGACCTAGTCTTCACTCTGAACGACTCCGACATAAGAGAAATCGGTTTTGAAGACCCAGTAGGAATGAGCGACCACAGTGTACTGGTGTTTGAGTACTTGGTGGAAGAAGGGTTATTGAACTCGAGGAGGGATACCGAAACCAAAAGGTTAGCATACCGAAAGGGAAACTAAGAGGGGATAAGAAAATTTCTGACAGATATAGCATGGGAAACAGAGCTCAGGGGAAAGACGGCCCAAGATATGATGGAGTACATCACGCAGAAGTGCAAGGACGCAGCAAACAAATTTGTCCCAGTCCAAAAGGAATACAGAGAAATGAAAATGAGAAACCCATGGTTTAATCAGAGATGTAGGCTAGCTAAGCAGCAAAGTAAAAGGGCATGGAGAAACTATAGGAATAACAGGACACTGGAGAGCAGGGAAAGATACCAGAATGCCAGGAATGAATATGTCAGGATGAGAAGAGAGGCAGAAAGACAATACGAAAATGACATCGCAAGCAAGGCAAAGACTCAGCCTAAATTGTTGCATAGCCACATCAGGAGAAAAACAACAGTAAAGGAACAGGTTATGAAACTGAGGATAGGGGCGGAAGGATTCACTACAAATGACAAGGAAGTGTGTGAGGAGTTGAATAAGAAATTCCAGAAGGTCTTCACCTTCGAGCAAGGAGAAATTCCAGAGGTAAGAGAGGGAATAGCTAACCAGGAACCACTGGAAGACTTTGAGATTACCAGCGGGGAAGTAAGGAAGTGTTTACTAGAGTTGGATGTGACAAAGGCTATAGGCCCAGATGGAATCTCCCCATGGGCTCTAAAGGAAGGAGCAAGAGAACTGTGCCTACCACTCTCCATTGTGTATAACAAGTCACTGGCAACAGGGGAACTGCCAGATATTTGGAAAGCAGCTAACGTAGTCCCGATATACAAGAAAGGGGATAGACAGGAGGCACTGAACTACAGGCCAGTGTCCCTAACCTGCATACCATGCAAGCTGATGGAGAAGATTGTGCGAAGAAAGCTAGTGGAGCATCTGGAGCGAAGGAACTTTGTAACACAGCATCAACATGGGTTCAGGGATGGCAGGTCCTGCCTCACAGGGTTACTTGAATTCTACGACCAGGCAACAAAAATAAGGCAAGAAAGAGAAGGGTGGGCAGACTGCATATTTTTGGATTGTCAGAAAGCCTTTGATACAGTGCCACACAAGAGGCTAGTGCGAAAGTTGGAGATGCAGGCTGGAGTGAAAGGGAAGGTACTCCGGTGGATAGAGGAGTACCTAAGCAACAGGAGACAACGAGTCTGTGTGAGGGGTGAAGTCTCAGATTGGCGAGACGTTACAAGTGGAGTCCCGCAGGGGTCAGTCCTTGGACCTATACTGTTTCTGGTATATGTAAATGATCTCCCAGAGGGTATAGATTCGTTCCTCTCAATGTTTGCCGACGATGCAAAAATTATGAGGAGGATTGAAACAGAGGATGATAGTAGGAGGCTACAAGATGACCTAGATAGACTGAGTGAATGGTCCAACAAATGGCTGTTGAAGTTCAACCCAAGTAAATGCAAAGTAATGAAACTAGGCAGTGGAAACAGGAGGCCAGACACAGGATACAGAATAGGTGATGAAGTACTTAATGAAACAGACAGAGAGAAAGATCTAGGAGTTGATATCACACCAAACCTGTCTCCTGAAGCCCACATAAAGAGAATAACGTCTGCGGCATATGCGAGGCTGGCTAACATCAGAACGGCGTTCAGGAACCTGTGTAAGGAATCATACAGAATGTACACCACATATGTAAGACCAATCCTGGAGTACGCGGCCCCAGCATGGAGCCCGTACCTTGTCAAGCACAAGACGAAGCTGGAAAAAGTCCAAAGTTATGCTACTAGACTAGTCCCAGAACTAAGAGGCATGAGTTATGAGGAAAGGCTGCGGGAAATGCAACTTACGACACTGGAAGACAGAAGAGTAAGGGGACATGATCACAACCTACAAAATCCTCAGGGGAATCGACCGGGTAAACAAGGATGAACTATTCAACACTGGAGGGACGCGAACAAGGGGACACAGGTGGAAGCTGAGTACCCAAATGAGCCACAGAGACATTAGAAAGAACTTTTTCAGTGTCAGAGTAGTTAGTAAATGGAATGCACTAGGCAGTGATGTGGTGGAGGCTGACTCCATACACAGTTTCAAATGTAGATATGATAGAGCCCAGTAGGCTCAGGAATCTGTACACCAGTTGATTGACAGTTGAGAGGCGGGACCAAAGAGCCAAAGCTCAACCCCCGCAAGCACAATTAGGTGAGTACACACAACACACACACACACACACACACACACACAACACACACACACACACACACACACACACCACACACACACACACACACACACACACACACCACACACACAACACACCACACCACACACCACACACACACACACACACACACACAAACACACACACACACCACACACACCAGGTGGGCAGACTGCATATTTTTGGATTGTCAGAAAGCCTTTTATACAGAACCACACAAGAGCTATTGAAACAAGCTGATTTCTTTGGTGTTTCAAACGCCGCCATGAAGATCTCTTTCTCACCACTAGGCTATAGACTAGTGTGACTTCAAACATAACAAAGTAAAAACATTTCGTTTGTGTTTGACGCTCACGGTGCGATTAAATCAAATCAAATCAAATCGATCAGATGGTAACGTATTACCATTTTACCAGGAAAACTAACAAGTGGACCAAAAGATAAACGTTTTGTTTCCTGCAAATGGCATTGCATAATGCCTATTTTTTGTACAAATACAAACAACTGATCAAAAAAACGCTAACATGTACAGTTCCACGAGGTGGCAATTTGGCCTCTATTACACTGGGACCCGAAGATTGGCCTCAACAGCAACAGTATCTCAACACTTGTGGCATTCTCCGACATAAATGATAACACACGCTCCTGCTATGCTGACGCCATGCAAACTCCCGGACCATCTGGTGTGAGGCGGCCTTGTGTTCACTCAACACCTCAACTCATTGCTCATCTTACTCTTCCACAACCAGCTTTTCCTTGGTAAGTACACACCTATTTGGTCCAAGTTGTCTAGTATAATTTAGTGCGAGTATTTTGATACCAGAATGAACACTGTATCACATAATCTACCATAAGTACTCGAAACTTCATAGATTTTTTTTTTATAATAATGCCGCTATTCAAACTTACGCTTTGTTGATCTTTTTTTCCTACGTGCTCATAGACCATTCTATTGCGAACAACATTGGCACAAAAATGAATGACGTACATAGAAAAATAATGTCAGGACAGTGAAA
>WNGS01101811.1:13444-25572 GCA_020271785.1 Procambarus virginalis
ACGATGTTATAAACAGCATGTGCTAGGAACTTCATAAGAAATTCCTAGGATTAGAACTACTTATGATGTTAGATATAAGAACTGCTTTCAGATATTTATTTTAAAGAATCACTCAGAATATCACGTATGTCAGACCATTCTTGGAGTATGCGGCTCCATCACGCGGAGTCCATATCTAGTCAAACACAAGACGAGGTTAGAGAACATTCGGAGGCATGCCGCCAGACTAGTCGCAGAGCTGAGAAGTATGAGGTACGGGGAAAGGCTACTGGAAGAATTCATGGAGACATGATCACCACATATAAAATAACCACATAGTCTGGCTGGCTAGCCAGACTAGTCCAGCAAGTCCGGCTAGTCCAGTTATCGTCATAATTTGAATGGCAAACTTACGCGGGTATACCAAGATATACTACTCACATCTATATGCGTAGTATATCGTGCTTACTGCGTAGTACATACCTGAGTTATGTGCATCAGGGTGCACGTACTCAGGTGCATCCTGGCCATAAACTTCAGCATATTTATATATGTACACTATTTATTTCATCAGGTTTCGTGTAATCGCGAAAATAGATTAGTTCCCCAGCTCACTTGAAAGTCATCAGTAGGTACTAAATATATTTTTTGGGTCAGGCAAGATGATCGTTATTCTCTTTTCGCCAGACTGTAAGGTTCTTAACGCCCTCTGACACGGACTGTTGGGCTGTAACACCCTCGGACACGGACTGTAGGGCTGTAACACCCTCGGACACGGACTGTAGGGCTGTAACACCCTCGGACACGGACTGTAGGCTGTAACACCCTCTGACACGGACTGTAGGGCTGTAACACCCTCGGACACGGACTGTAGGGCTGTAACACCCTCGGACACGGACTGTAGGCTGTAACACCCTCGGACACGGACTGTAGGGCTGTAACACCCTCGGACACGGACTGTAGGGCTGTAACACCCTCGGACACGGACTGTAGGGCTGTAACACCCTCGGACACGGACTGTAGGGCTGTAACACCCTCGGACACGGACTGTAGGGCTGTAACACCCTCGGACACGGACTGTAGGGCTGTAACACCCTCGGACACGGACTGTAGGGCTGTAACACCCTCGGACACGGACTGTAGGGCTGTAACACCCTCAGACACGGACTGTAGGGCTGTAACACCCTCAGACACGGACTGTAGGGCTGTAACACCCTCAGACACGGACTGTAGGGCTGTAACACCCTCGACACGGACTGTAGGGCTGTAACACCCTCGGACACGGACTGTAGGGCTGTAACACCCTCAGACACGGACTGTAGGGCTGTAACACCCTCAGACACGGACTGTAGGGCTGTAACACCCTCAGACACGGACTGTAGGGCTGTAACACCCTCAGACACGGACTGTAGGGCTGTAACACCCTCAGACACGGACTGTAGGGCTGTAACACCCTCAGACACGGACTGTAGGGCTGTAACACCCTCAGACACGGACTGTAGGGCTGTAACACCCTCAGACACGGACTGTAGGGCTGTAACACCCTCAGACACGGACTGTAGGGCTGTAACACCCTCAGACACGGACTGTAGGGCTGTAACACCCTCGGACACGGACTGTAGGGCTGTAACACCCTCGGACACGGACTGTAGGGCTGTAACACCCTCGGACACGGACTGTAGGGCTGTAACACCCTCAGACACGGACTGTAGGGCTGTAACACCCTCGGACACGGACTGTAAGACAGTAACACTTACCTGCCGCTCTTAGTGATGATCATCTCCGTGCCCAGGTCGTGGAATTTCTCCCAGAGTTCCTTAGTCTCCAGGTAACAGGTGACGCCTCTGAGGTCCTCACAGTTGCAAGAGCCCTCCAGCCGGGCTCTCTTGGAGTCCCGGCCGTCCGAGGACGAGGAGGAGGTGGTGCTCTTGGGGCTGGTGGCGTCGTCTGGGTCGTCCTTGGCGGCATCTGACGAGGAGGTGACTTCGGGGGGCTCTTGATCGTCGTCAGCAAGGGACAGTGGGTTGGGCGAGGGCGTTCGAGACAGCTTCCCTGCGAAGGAGAAAATGGTTGATATTGGTTACTCTGTTGAGGATTGAATCATCTTTTTTTTTTTTTAATAAAAGATAAGTGGCACCTTGAGGGTGGTTTAATCTTTATCAATCACTGAAAAATACTTGTAAATGAAATGCTGTTTTTCTTAAATGGGTGGTTTGCTACGTTTTCTAACTGACGTAGTTACAGCACGCAATACTGACGGTTTTAGCGAGTTATGCTAGTAAATATTCTCTGTGGCTGTTGGAGGAAAATAATTGGAACTCATTGTAGAATAATTCTTTCATTTTTGTTTTGACCGCCATCTTTCTCAAATGCCAACTGTCTTGCGTGAGGTCACTTATGCGCTAAATTTAAGACCATGATTGACCAGTACCATCAACTAATCACAGCCTGTTCTGATCAGGAGCTGACACGCATCTGACTTGAAGTGTGCTTTGTCTAACCATAAGTACTTTGGACCAACCTAAACAGTCTCAGTAGTCAGAGGGAAGCGTCTAAAATAAGCTCCTTTAATTTTACAAAGTCTCCTTAAGATTCTGGTCTCCGTGCCATTCATACCACAACGCGCTGAGAGTGTGGACAGATTGTCCCTCCGGTAGTTACAGCGCCCCTCAGCCTACAAGGTAGTAGTTCAAGACCTCTAGTTAGCCGTTGATAAGAGAAGGAACGAGTCCATCATGGCCGCCCCGCCCACCACTCCCGAGGCACGAATCACTGACCTAAATATAACTGGCCTTAATTATTTGAGCGAGTTTTCAAAACTGGAAATAATCACATCCTGGTAATAACTATGGGACAGACCTCGCCAGGAACATACGATACCCTGTTATTACTCTCGTGTGAGAGCGGGGGGGGGGGGTTAATAGGGTGGGGATATGTTTAGGGTGAGTCAGGGGAGAAGGGTGAGGGGGGATTGAAGAGAGAAGGGTGAGGGGGGGGAGTGAGGGGATGGCAGCGTTACGGTACCGTCCTTTTTACCCATCTTCCTGACGTCAAGAATCATTCTTTGGCGTATATGTGCAGACTAGACGGCCCAGAGTTCATGTTTGTCAAGTTATAAGTCTCTGAGCGTTACGTTTTAAAAAGAAATGTCAATTTTCAAGAAATCTAAAGAAATCGCCATTTTCAAATAGCATCGGTAACTTTTCGCGCGCCCGCAAGACTGCGTCAGAACCTACGTCGTTCTACGGAACTAACAAGGATTATTACTTAGTTCAACTAATTGTGACATAGTGTCTTATGACTTTATATGCGTGTTGAGTTATTGATGATGACTGGAGAGAACACCAGTGTGATTTATGGATTTTTGTGAGAATTACTTTTGAGTGAGAAGCCTAGTGACGGTTAGAATACCAAAGTAGCTTATTTTTGTGTTATTGCTTAAGTCGTTGAGAAGTTTAAGTAAGCCTCAGTTGTAAGTCTGGGATGCTCCCGGACGCAGGTTCGAATCCTCGTCAGGGCCCTTGTGGATTTGCTCAGTTGCTTTGTTTCTTAGTGACGACCAAACCACACAATACAAGATGAAAAAATGACGTTTCGGTCCGTCCTTGAAAATTATTAAGTCTTGTTTCTAAGTACTCATTTTCTTATTCTTGTGATACTCAGGTTTCTAATTTTGCTAAAGTTTCAAGTTTCCAAAAACTTGAACTAATTTTTGGTTTCAAGATGATATGATCAGCATATCGGACAATACCCGTCAGGCGATTAAATTTCAATTCAAGAGAAGCTAGTAGACAAACTGTCTGTATTTCTCTTAGTGTCATTTTATTAAATTGTTTCCGTTGCTCCTTAAATCTGACCTTCGTTATTAATGAAACTCGGTTTCATCACAGAAGCCGTGTTTCATTAGTTGATATTGACAAGTAATAGACTTGAGAGTGATCCAGGACGGACCGAAACGTCGTCGTCCCTTCACTTTCTAGTGTGTGGTCTGGTCAACATATTTCAGCCACGTTATTGTGACTCCTCGTCTGTATTGACAAGTAGTATGCGATTCTTGTGTTAGTGAATTTAAGCCGTGATTGGATCTCACCGTAGGTAGTGTGGCAGTGTAACTCACTCTGGAATAGTGTGTGTGTGTATTCACTTAGTTGTATTTTACGGGGTTGAGCTTTGCTCTTTCGGCCCGCCTCTCAACTGTCAATCAACTGTTTACTAACTACACTAACTACTTTTTTTTCCCCACACCACACACACACACACACACACACACACACACACACACACACACACACACACACACACACACACACACACACACACACACACACACACACCAGGAAGCAGCCCGTGACAGCTGACTAACTCCCAGGTACCTATTTACTGCTAGGTAACAGGGGCATTCAGGGTGAAAGAAACTTTGCCCATTTGTTTCTGCCGGGTGCGGGAATCGAACCCGCGCCACAGAATTACGAATCCTGCGCGCGCTATCCACCAGGCTACCTGGCCCCCTGTGTGTGTGTGTGTGTGTGTGTGTGTGTGTGTGTGTGTGTGTGTGTGTGTGTGTGTGTGTGTGTGTGTGTGTGTGTGTGTGTGTGTGTCAACACCGGGCAATAGGCCTTCGTTCTGGACAAGCTGCTCAAGCACTCGGGTACCATTGTCGACGTAGAGCCTATAAGCTGCGTGTCTTAGTAAGATGATGGAGAGTTCTGGGGGTGTCCCAGCCTACTCGTAGAATTTGGTGATGGCACGTAGTGTATAGAGGTTGTCTGGGGTCTGGGTGAGGGAGAGAGGTTGACGACCTGTCATGGGAGATGACGTGAGGTCAGCGCCAAGTGAGTTAGTTGATCAGCCAGCTCGTCCCCCTTATAGAATGACGTATTTTGACGTAAACTCTGCCTAAGGCCAAAAATTATCGTTCTAGAAAATGGAAGCGGCTCGCGAAAGTATTGTCCCGTTTTCTGTTTTGTGTTCTCTGGTATATTGTGAATACAATGTGGCGGATATTAGGTCCAATCCTCATCCTAGAGTTAAAATTAACATTCCAGACAATCTTAAACAGCACTTTAAGGCTTATGTACATAAGTGGTACACTGGGTATACACCTGTCTCAGTGGACCACTTTTACAATGATCTTGTCAGTATCATCACTGGTTATTATGATACCTGGGTTAAATCAAGGAAAAAAAAGAACACTCGTTCTTCCTCATGGACAGAGGATCCTATTATCATTGCAGAGCGAGCTAAAGTGCTTCAGCTTGCTGACTCTTATAAACGAGACAAAACAGCTGACAATTTACTTGCATTCCTTAATGCCAACAGAGATTTTCGCGAACTTAAGGGTCAAGTTAAGAACACATATTGGGAACAATTCCTACAAGGTATCAATAGAACTACAACATTATCAGAAATGTGGAACAAAATTAAAAACATTACCAAACCTTCAGCCCCAGTTCAGCTTCATCATACTCCTGCAG
This sequence comes from Procambarus virginalis, assembly GCA_020271785.1. NCBI lineage: Eukaryota > Metazoa > Arthropoda > Malacostraca > Decapoda > Cambaridae > Procambarus > Procambarus virginalis. Next base: position 18,898 of record WNGS01101811.1, read on the forward strand.
AATATGCTGACATGCTCCTAGCTGAATGGTCTAGTGTCTCACAAATTTCTTCCTTACCCCCAGATATACAGCAGCATTTAAGACATACCAACATTAACAGAAACTTTAATATTGAAATAGCACGCTCCTCGCCAGATTTAACAGATCAGTTTGCTATAACCCCCTTTGAATTAACATCAGCATTAGGAAAACCTAAGCAAACTGCCCCTGGTGAGGATGGTATAACTTATAACATTTTGAGCTTACTGAATGATGTCCCTAGCCACCCTCTGCTTGACCTCTATCAAATGAGTCTCTCACAAGGTATCTTGCCAAAGAAATGGACACAAAGTCTTATAATACCAATTCCTAAACCTAACTCTCAAAAATTCAGACCCATTTCCCTTACATCTTGCATGTGTAAAGTCTTGGAGAGAATTGTTCTCAATCGTGTCATGTTTCAGGTCAAAGAAAAACTGGCCCCAAACCTATATGGGTTCATGCCCAAGTGTAGCACACAAACATGCTTTGCTGAATATTTTGTAAACTCCCAGGATGGGACACAGGCAGCCTTTATTGACCTAAAGTCAGCTTTTGATGTAGCGAATGGCGAAATAATATTAGAGCAACTTGCTGAATTTGGAATCAAAGGTAATCTTCTGAGTTGGATAAAGAGCTACCTATCCAACAGGCGTGCTAGTGTCCTATTTAAAGGAGTCAAAAGTACAAGGACAGATGCATTCGAACTAGGCACACCTCAAGGTGGTGTCCTAAGCCCTATGCTCTTCAATATACTTATGCACAAACTTATCCATGACATACCTGTACAACCTACGGAAACTGTTATATGTTATGCTGATGATATTTGTATTATGGCACACAGTAAACCAAGACTACAAGTGTTACTTGATGCATTCTCCAAGAAAGTAGTAGAATGTGGCCTCATAATATCTGTTGATAAAACAAGGGTTCTTATTCCCCATTCTCTTCATGTTAATTATACTATTAATGGAGTGCCCGTGGAGACTTGCGAGTCTTATAAATATCTTGGAGTCGAGGTTAATGATGCAAATCTCGTCAGCAACCTGCGCAAAAAACTAGTTGAGCGTCTTAAACCTCTCAAAACTCTTGTTGGCAAAGGATTTGGCATTAACATAAAATATGCCCGTAGTTTTTATATTGCCTTTGTACGATCTGTTGTTGATTATTATGCCTTGCATCTTCTTAATTTTTCACCTAAACAATTACAAGGCCTAGATGTAGTACAGAATGATGCCATGCGCATCATCCTGGGTTGTCCTAGAACTGTCAGAATTGTTAACATGAGAAAGGAACTAAACTTACCTTCCATTTACGAAAGAATAGTTCTACTTAGTACTATGTTTTGCGCCAAAACTTTGAAGAATAATGGTCCCCCCAGCTCTATTCAAATTAAATTGAGATCCATTCTAAACAATTCTGACTGTTCCCTCAATCCACCGCAAAAAGCTCCCTACAGTGCGTGGCTCAGTTGTTGTGCCTATAATCTTCGGAAACTGAATGTGTCTCTTAACCCTGATAAAACTGTTCACTATATTCCCCCTTGGAAAGATGTGGAGGTCTCTCTGCATTATACCCCCATCAGTGTTAAACAAATGTATAACACTGACATTTTGAGATGTATAACATTAGAAGCTATTGACAGTCATCTTCAAATTCTCAAACCGACTGAATCCTATGCCTTTACTGATGGCTCTGTGCAGTTAGGCACTGGTAGAACAGGTTGTGCATGTGCAGTGTATAAAGGGAATGAAATGATCATGTCTAGTACACAGAGATTGAACAACTGGGCTAGCACGACGCAGACCGAGCTAGTGGGCATTTATCTAGCCACTGAATACCTTAAGCTCAATGGTGGTGGAGTTATTTTCTGTGACTCTAAAAGTGCTCTGCAGTCCTTAAATAACCCATCACAATGTATGTCGGACGTAGCTTGTAATATTAAATGGAATGTAATCTTTGCCAATGATAATAACTCTTGTATAAAATTTGTGTGGATCCCATCCCATGTTGGAGTTGGAAAACATGACTTCGTAGATCGATTGGCCAATGAGGCTTGCAGGAAAGAAAACATTGATTATGACTTTGGACTATCTAATGCAGTTATTAGAAACATACAAATTAAAGAAATTAATTCAGATTTAGAAGAACTAAGAAATGCCCAGAGACCTGAAAGCTGCAGTATTAAAAGTTATGACAAGTTTTGTAATAATAGGTATTTGTATGGTCGGCATAGTAGCCGAACCAGGCAATGTGATGTAGTCATTGCGCGAATTCGCCTTGGCTATAGACACATCTGGCAGGTTAGTGAGGCTGAGCCACTACCAGAATACTCAGATTGTAAACTCTGTGATAAACCTTTAATGCATTCACTAGAACACTACATTGATGAATGTGAAACCGTAAAGGACTTTAGACCTCCTGGCCTCTTGTACCACCAACTGTGTAACTATTTTATTGACTCAGGTGTTCTGGACGACATCCTAACAATTTACCCAAAATTTGCTTGTCCATTTTAAAGAATGAAGAACAATTTTTATGTATATTACTTCTAAGCTGCATCACCTATGAACCCATCCCTGCCCTTGTGTGGCAGTGCACAGTAGAAACTTGTTTTCACATATCCATATATTAAAACATTGATTGTAACCATGATATATATGTGCTTCAGCCTACAGTTTAGACCTATTGTCTTATGTATGACCCTCTGTCCTGCGTGACAGTGAATACTAGCATTATCCTCACTTTAATCAGACTATCAAAATCCTCAGATTAGGCAAAATTGTAATTAATTTTGTCAATAAAGATGTTAATAATAATAATAATGGTAAATTAGGAGAGAACACTTTAAATTGACCGTTTTCTTGACGTTGGGACACCTTAGGAGGACGGGCTGGTGAGTTAAGTCCTCAGGAAAGATGCTAAGTCCCTTTGCCTGTGAGTTAGAGAGTAAAGTTCAACAACAGGCAAGCGGTTAGGTTCAAATACCCCATCCTCTCACCTAATACGTCGCATATATGGTGTAGCGCAATCGATAACCCATTCTGCAATATACGATGTATTAGTACCAATGAAAACAACGCAATACTGACATTTTCCTCGGCCTGACAGCTGAGTGGACAGCGCTTCGAATTCGTAGTCCTGAGGTTCCGGTTCAATCGCTGGTGGAGGCGGAAACAAATGGGAATATTTTCTTACACCTAGTGCCCCTGTTCACCTAGCAGTAAATAAGTACCTGGGAGTTAGACAGCTGCTACGGGCTGCTTCCTGGGGGTGTGTAACAAAAGGGAGGCCTGGTCGAGGACCGGGCCGCGGGGACGCTAAGACCCCAAAATCTTCTCAAAATAACCTCAAGATAATGGCTTCAATAGGTGAGGTGGGTTGCTGTCGTTTGAACGTTTCTGACTAAGTCAAACCATTGCAATATTTACGGAGCAGCAAATGGAGAGAATGGGCTGTAAAATAAGCGTTTTAAGTGTGAATCTTTCGACACTAAACAGAGAAATTTGAGTTAGAGGTTCGAAATGGTTTTAAAAGACAAAATGGCAAACAAAACTATATTTTGAAACTCTGCTTGTGAACAAATCCACAAGGGCCGTGACGAGGGTTCAAACCTACGTCCGAGAAGATCCCATACGCGCCTTAATCGACTGGGCAACGACATGGTCAAAAGAATTGCAACCAGGAAATCAGCTTGACCATTTGTTCATTTGATGCATCACGCTATTGTGATTTCTGTGTGTTCTGCTTGTGATGTTTGACCTTAGTTACCCTCAGTGATGCGTCGTGTATGTAGAAGTTACTCTCCTTCATATAGAAGTTACTCTCCTTCATATAGAAGTTACTCTCCATCATATAGAAGTTACTCTCCATCATATAGAAGTTACTCTCCATCATATAGAAGTTACTCTCCATCATATAGAAGTTACTCTCCTTCATATAGAAGTTACTCTCCGTCATATAGAAGTTACTCTCCATCATATAGAAGTTACTCTCCTTCATATAGAAGTTACTCTCCTTCATATAGAAGTTACTCTCCTTCATATAGAAGTTACTCTCCATCATATAGAAGTTACTCTCCATCATATAGAAGTTACTCTCCATCATATAGAAGTTACTCTCCTTCATATAGAAGTTACTCTCCTTCATATAGAAGTTACTCTCCATCATATAGAAGTTACTCTCCATCATATAGAAGTTACTCTCCATCATATAGAAGTTACTCTCCTTCATATAGAAGTTACTCTCCATCATATAGAAGTTACTCTCCATCATATAGAAGTTACTCTCCTTCATATAGAAGTTACTCTCCTTCATATAGAAGTTACTCTCCTTCATATAGAAGTTACTCTCCATCATATAGAAGTTACTCTCCATCATATAGAAGTTACTCTCCATCATATAGAAGTTACTCTCCTTCATATAGAAGTTACTCTCCTTCATATAGAAGTTACTCTCCTTCATATAGAAGTTACTCTCCTTCATATAGAAGTTACTCTCCATCATATAGAAGTTACTCTCCATCATATAGAAGTTACTCTCCTTCATATAGAAGTTACTCTCCATCAAATAGAAGTTACTCTCCATCATATAATATATATTATATATTATATATATATATATATATATATATATATAATATATATATATAATATATATATTAATATATATATATATATATATTATATCCCTGTATTCGCTCTAGCGAGACGTAGATTAACTATATTAACAAGGCAGTGGTTAATTCCAGCCCTGTCTTGCTCTGAATCATCCTCCTTTTCACAAATTATTGAACAATTTTACAATCCAGATACCATCTAATTATCGGGCGTTACGTCGGTTAAATTATTCCAGTCGCTTCTGGACCGCTGTTGTTACGGATAATTGGAATTTTACAAAAGACTGAGGTTCGTTTTAACCTCGACTTGTTGCTCTCAGACTTAATTTATAATGTTAATATTGGACTCGGTTTTTTAACCTTAATTATAACGTGGTATTTTTTTCCTTGAGATTACTTGGCTGATAATTTGGATTAATTTTTTTTCTGTTAATTATATCAGTCGTTTGTATGAATTTTAATGTATGGGTGTATGTATTTATTGCTTGCATGTACTCACCTATTTGTACTCACTTATTTGTGCTTGCGGGGGTTGAGCTTTGGCTCTTTGGTCCCGCCTCTCAACTGTCAATCAACTGGTGTACAGATTCCTGAGCCTACTTGGCTCTATCATATCTACATTTGAAACTGTGTATGGAGTCAGCCTCCACCACATCTCTGCCTAATGCATTCCATCCGTTAACTACTCTGACACTGAAAAGGACGTTCCTTATAACGTCCAGTGGCTCATGTGGGTACTCAGTTTCCACCTGTGTCCCCTTGTTCGCGTCCCACCAGTGTTGAATAGTTAGTTTATCCTTGTTTACCCGGTCGATTCCCCCTGAGGATTTTGTAGGTTTGTGATCATGTCTCCCCTTACTCTTCTGTCTTCCAGTGTCGTAAGGTGCATTTCCCGCAGCCTTTCCTCGTAACTCATGCCTCTTAGTTCTGGGACTAGTCTAGTGGCATACCTTTGGACTTTTTCCAGCTTCGTCTTGTGCTTGACAAGGTACGGGCTCCATACTGGGGCCGCATACTCCAGGATTGGTCTTACATATGTGGTGTACAAGATTCCTGAATGTGTATATAATTGTATGTGTTTGTGTTTATGTATGCTTGTATGTGTACATATGTGCGTGTATCTCATGTGTGGCTGTGTGTATTTTAGGCTCTATGTATATACATTGTGATACGTGAGAGGTAATAGGAAGTATATAATTGTATACTCGCCAGGACTCTACCCCTACATACAGCATACTCGCCTGTAAGATCCCACCACATGCATCATACATTACATACAATATCCAACCTCATACAGCATACTTACCTATACTCTCCCACCACATACAGCATACTTACCTATACTCTCCCCACCACACACAGTATACTCGCCCTATATTCTACCAACATCAGGCATACTCACTCATATGTGATGACATACCACTCACCACATAAGAATAGAGACTCCCCCTTATACTTCGTAATGATACATAGTTATTGTTAGCTAACATTAGTTGTAAGTTAGTTATTGTTAGTTGTAAGTTATTGTTAGTTGTTGTTAGTTATTGTTAGTTGTTAGTTATGATCAACGTTGATATCGACACAAACGCGCGTATTTCAATTTAACAAAAAAGCATTTAATTTTTATTTTTCTGTATGCACATATAGAAAACGGAAGGCTTTTGTTAACGTTACAATAGCACGGAGTAATGTGTCACTTGTTTCTTAATATTCGAACGGAAAACTGATCTTATGAAAGAAAATAAAGATCTGGGAAAAAAAAAGATTGCGTTTGAAATTTGTGAAAACAAATTATAGCTTTTGATTTTTTTTTTATCTTTTGTAATTTAAGCAATATATAAACTTTCAGGATTTTTGTCAAAAGTTATTGCTTTTGATTTTTCTACAAGTATTTTCAACATAAGTAATTTATAGCTATTGGAATTTCTTTTTTTGCGAAAAAAAATTATAGCTTTCGAGTTCAGTTTTTGCACAATTTCAAAAACTATAATTTATGAAAACTATAATCAGTTTATATAATCTATAATGGTTTTGTTGAG
>WNGS01101811.1:50077-61391 GCA_020271785.1 Procambarus virginalis
TTTGTTGAGTGATTACTTGTGTGTGGGTGTAGCTAGTATCTATACCTGTGATAATGGTATGATAGGCAGAATACTATGATAGAATGGTACGATAGGCATAATACTTAAAATAGAATAGTATGATAGACAGAATAGACAGATGCAGATAGATTACGAGCACTTTTCCCCAAGAGTGAGGAATGCTGTGCTCGCTGCTTAAGAGTGTGTGGAATGCTTAAATACTGTCCTTACTATATTAACCTGCAATGTTAAATGTGATTTTTATATTGTGATTTGTGGATTTGTACTCACTGGATTGGTGAGCCTCTTTGAGGGACTTGAAGTAGAGGAGGGTAGAAATAGCTTAAGCTACTCTAACCCTTTGAGATGTATTTTATTGTCTCAATAAACGTACTTGAATTGATCTAGGGATCAAGGGAACTTGAATATTATGGTCTTAATATAAAAGAATAATACTAATTCAAATAAACTATTTTGCAAAAAATTATTGAAAATAAAGGCCTGATTGCCTGTGCCAGAGCACTGAGGGGAGCCATGGGTTGGTGTTGCGGGTAAACGGCGGGTGTCAGTATCTAGGGATACTCACGGCGGGGAATGATAGGCTAGTTAAACTAAGATGTATGTGTGGATGTGTATGTGTGTGTGCTCGAATGCTCACCACGTTGTTGGTGTGTCTGGTTTCTTCCTCTGAAAATTTTATAGATAGTGATCATGTCTCCCCTAACTCTTCTGTCTTCCGCGTCGAGAGGTTCAGTTCCAGTGATCTTTCCTCATAGCTCATTCATCTCAGCTCGGGGACTAGCCTAACATTTCGTCGGAGTAGGGATATGTCTGTATTTCATGTGGGGGAAATAAATAATGTTCATTGTATTGAATGAATAAGACAGACAACGAGACAGAAGGCCATAGTGTGAGAAAAACTAATTTCTTCCCGTCCCGAAATCCTACAGCATCTCACCGTCTGTTTTCTGGCTTGAGGCTTCTGTTTCTCTGTCTCTAATTCCTCTCTCTTCAACTCTCACTTCACATCCTCTCCGCCTCCCCTCCCCCCACTCTCCCTCTGTCCGGCATTCTGTCCTCTCCCACATAAGCCATCACACGTTGCTACTTATAATCTCTTAAGTGTTGAATTGGCTGTAAGTTGTTACAGTCCGCGCGTGGGGTCCCCCCCCCCCTCTCCTCGACACTTGTCTGACGTGCACAAACAAACATTGTAACCCAAGATTCCCCCGCCTCACTGCTGGGCCGGGAGAGGAGGGGTGGGAAGGAGGGGAAAGAAGAGAGGGGAAGGAGGAAGGGGTGAAAGAGGATGTAAGATGAGACGAGAATGAGGAGACGCAGAGATGGACAGATAAAGAGAGAGAGAGAGGGAGAGAGTGTTGCACAAGGGGGAATGAGATAATAAGACTAGCGAGGGAAGACAAAGAGAGAGAGAGAGAGAGAGAGAGAGAGAGAGAGAGAGAGAGAGAGAGAGAGCAGGAGGAGACAAAGGTGAGGGGACCTACCAGATAATCCGGGATTAAGACAATGGTGACGAACGGAAGAGATACAAGGGGTAAGGAGACAATGTTTTAGTCGACGGCAGTAATAACACAAAGGGGAGAGCGAAGGAAAAGGAATGAGAAAGACTGATAATTAAGGGAACAAGCAGTCGGATACGAGAGTCAGCTTGATATAGATTTTGCCGAGTGTGCGTATATATATATATATATATATATATATATATATATATATATATATATATATATATATATATATATATATATATATATATATATATATATATATATAATTCAGCTTCTTGGTATATATACAACGAGTTTACCTTAGATCTACACTACGTCTTAGCCTAAAGTTTACCTACTGGCTGGTCATTAAGCTACTGTGGTGGCCTTAATAACCCTCCGGAGGATGATAAACATAAGCCCTTCAACAAACAAATAGTAAACAATAATTTGGCTAAACTTATCTCTGGGATAGGTGGATGTAAACACATTGAGACTATTCGCGGTTGATAGGCCTGGATCTATATATCCCCCCCCCTCTCCCATCCCTCTAACCCTATTATAACCTTTTAATGAGACCCTTCTCATAACTGGCCTATGTAGGCCTACCCTAGTTTTCACACGAGCCCATGTGTGAGTTAGAATGTAACCTACGAATCTGAATCGACTTGAAAGAATTTTTTTTTTTTAATTTTTGCCCCGAGGGGTGAGTTTATTGGGCAGCGCCACTCATCTTGTGAGTAGACACACCGCCATAGCAGCATGTACAACACTCCCCAATAGGAAGAAAACCCGCTGGGTTGTTCATCCTGTCACTTGTACCCAGACACAGCTGGGACTTGCTTAACTGTCTCAAGTGAACAGCTCCTCAAACAAGAAGATTAACATCTGTCAACCCTTAAAAGCTTACGTTATCTTGCGGGTGCAAAATGGGGGAATCTTTTAAGAACAGAATCAATATTTGACAAATAGTGTTTTCCTAACTCAAACAATGTGGGGTTTATTATTCTACACATATTTCTAATGTCTCTCAGGTGTTCATATTCACGTAGATAGTGTTCAAGGCGGTGTCCATCACTCTCATCACAAATTCTGCAACTTCGCTGATCAACAGTCGTTTCCATTCCGCATCTCCATGGATATTTGTATCCCAGACGGATTCTCGCTATTACTGATTCTCTCCCGCGTCCTCCTCCTCTTCGTCCATAAGGATTGGGACTGCCAGTTGCAACCACGTTGAAAGAATAACTTAACCTATTACAGTTAATAACCACATTATTAAATAACTTTAATCTGTCCCTGAGCTGAACTAAACTGGAAAATGGCAAAGATATCTGTCCTCCTGTCCAGTCCTCCTGATAGAAAGTCGTATTTTGACGTATACTCTACCTAAGATAAAAAATCGTCGTACTGGAAAATGGTTGCGGCTCGCGAAATTGACATTCGGTCCCTTTTTCTGTTTTGGGTCCTCTGGTAGGTTAGAATAAGGGCACTTTAGTACGACAGTCTCCAGACGTTGGGAAACATTAGGAGGACGGGCTGGAAGAATAAGTAGTAGAGAAAGAGCCAGGGCTTAACCAATCCCTGGCACTAAGTAAGTTTTATATAACTTATCTGGACTTCACCAGACGGAGCCACTTTGGGGTAAGGTAGGATAATTTATCAAGAGATATTACTAAATCGTTATGCCTATACAGCACCTGGGAACGGATGTGAGAACCGGGTATGTGGTGGGACTTGAGGATGGAGTGATGGAGTACCATCGGGGTACATCTGACCCAGCAAGATGTGAGTTAATCGCTGTCCCGACTACTTTTAAGTGGAAGGTTCAACCAATTTAGAGAAAGAAACTCAAGGAGCCACAACGTGGGGTCCGCAGTCAACAAAGAAATATTACTCGAGATTACCAATCATGATGAACCAGTCGTTAGTTAGAATCCTGAATTAGACGTCTTACATAGTCAAAAGACTGAACTTGTTTAATATATCTTAGCGCCTCAGGAGCTCACAGCACATTCAGCACCGCTCATCAAGCCACTGTCAATGTGGGAGAACTCGTGTCCAGCTATAAGCCTATACTTGCATGAACCACAAGAGAAGATTAACAATCTTTGGACAACACCCACCAGTGGGACTCGAACCCAGAAAGCACAACCACCTTCAAGTAGCTGCCATAAAGTAGCTGCCAGGTAAGTCCACTACGGGCTCACCATAGCCCGTGCTATTTGCCCCGCTCCTGTGCCAGGTAAGTTACGGGCTCACCATAGCCCGTGCTACTTGGAACTTGTTCCGAGTAGCTGCATCTATAACACACAACAACAACAGCTCACAACTGATCTAAACCACACTGGTGAAGAGCCGTGGAAAAGACCGCCCAGAGATACATCGATCCACCCCACCTGCGACATCTCCTCTCCCCAAGTTTCCTTGGTTTAGTCACCCCTCTTATACACTGCCGAACCCGTTCTCGCGAATAATACGCGTAAATACACATACATTATGACATATAAATCCCCCAAAGGCCAAGAACTGATGGGCTAGAAAATCATAATGACTCGCAAATTATATGCGACGTTCCGTTTTTATACGTGTGTCCTCGGTGAGGGTAGCTTGGGGATTTAGTACATCGGTTTAGTGACGTTGTGAGCGTCCTCGCATAGTGAGTACAGGTGAAAATTACTTGGTCCTAAATGAGCTGAATATGTGTGGCAACTAATTACTTTTTACCCTGCACAGTTTATGTACAAATTTAGCAATGCTAATTTAGTTTGAAACTGAGTTAATTAAAAGTATACATTTCAACATCTGTTCAAAAATATTCTTTTTACCTAATACGCAACAATTGCGAATGCATTGTAGATGTTGAAATATATACGTGAGAGGTATACCGTCTCGCCCCTCAATGTATATACAACGAATATACATTTAGACTTTGCCATGAACTAGTATATTAAGGTATACTTGCTGCTTGATTAGTAAGTACAGTGGTTTGGTGTTGGGTTTTGGGTCTGTAAACCGCTGGAGGGTTATTAAACCCTCCACAACAGCGAACTGATAAAGCAGAGAAACATCTTAGCCCTGAACACACTACAAGACTAAATTAAACTCGGTGTAAAAGTAAACTCGAGTCACTAAGTCTGAAATATCCCTCCTAAATTGATCACATGGCTAAGTCTGAACTCGGGGACGTTAGAAAAGAACAATAAAGGTAAATGCAGGGGTGTAACTGAAGGGAATGCAGCCTAGTGTATTTCCAGCTTCCCACGCCCAGGAAGGTGGGAAATGCAGCCTAGTGTATTTCCATCTTTCCCCCAAACCCGTTCATTCTTCGTGACCAGCGCCTTGTGTGTGTGTGTGTCACGGATACATAGTCAGCTCCTGAATGTATCACGGAGACAAGCATCTTTCGGGGCCATCTCCTCGACCACTACAGGAGGGCGTGATAATTATATCACGTGAAGCCTCGTCTTGAGCGTGGATTAAGAAGTTGGTTTGAACTTTCTCTGGCGAATTTTAACTCAAATCGATAGATATATATAATATGCAAGTTTACCACATTTGAAAGATGATATGAATTGTGGTAGACTCGCATTTAATATATATATATATATATATATATATATATATATATATATATATATATATATATATTATATATATATATATATATATATATATACTTTATAAGTGGACTACAAATTTGTCAAAATGCAAAATACTGCTTCGAGTGAGAAACAAGTCTTAAATATTATAGTGTTTTACGAGGCTGTGTTCTCCAGAAGACAAGCACTCGCGCGCCAAAATTATGCCTCATCTTCAGCCATTCTCACAAGTTTTACCATAAGAAAACAATGAAGTTTTGCAGAAATGTGTAGAGGAGACGCACTCGAGAATGAGAGAAATCTCGTCTTGACGACAGTAAACTTATGATTTTTTTTTGTTTGTTTTTTGGGGTGGGGGAGAGTTATGTTTGATTTTTTTTTTAGCTTTATTGTTTTTTTTCGTTTAGCTTTTAAGTATTTTTTTTTTTTAGTTTTTTTTTAGTTTCTTTTTATTAATTAATGTACGTGTATTTTTCATTCATTGCTTTCGCTGTTCATGAATGGAAATATATTTCCCTGTCAATAAATATTTTTCTGGGGTATAATGTATATACTAAGTGGCATACTTTTGGGGGAATTATGTACTAGAGGCATACTTCTTTAAGGTATATATAAGCTGAGAAGTATACTCCCCGGGGGTGTATACTGCGAGAGGAATACTTTTCAGTGCATATATACCGATTATACACATTAATTCAGAATACTGTCAGAAATTAAAGTATACTTGAAGAGTAGGAATTATCGGGCTCTACGAGCCTTAATTGACGCCTAACTTGATAATCTCATATCGTACTTGTTATCTGACTTGATAATCTCATATCGTACTTGTTATCTGACTTGATAATCTCATATCGTACTTGTTATCTGACTTGATAATCTCATATCGTACTTGTTATCTGACTTGATAATCTCATATCGTACTTGTTATCTGACTTGATAATCTGATATCGTTCTTGTTATCTGACTTGATAATCTGATATCGTACTTGTTATCTGACTTGATAATCTGATATCGTACTTGTTATCTGACTTGATAATCTCATACCGTACTTGTTATCTGACTTGATAATCTCATATCGTACTTGTTATCTGACTTGATAATCTCATATCGTACTTGTTATCTGACTTGATAATCTCATATCGTACTTGTTATCTGACTTGATAATCTGATATCGTACTTGTTATCTGACTTGATAATCTGATATCGTTCTTGTTATCTGACTTGATAATCTGATATCGTACTTGTTATCTGACTTGATAATCTCATATCGTACTTGTTATCTGACTTGATAATCTCATATCGTACTTGTTATCTGACTTGATAATCTCATATCGTACTTGTTATCTGACTTGATAATCTGATATCGTTCTTGTTATCTGACTTGATAATCTGATATCGTACTTGTTATCTGACTTGATAATCTGATATCGTACTTGTTATCTGACTTGATAATCTGATATCGTACTTGTTATCTGACTTGATAATCTGATATTGTACTTGTTATCTGACTTAATAATCTGATATCGTACTTGTTATCTGACTTGATAATCTGATATTGTACTTGTTATCTGACTTAATAATCTGATATCGGACTTGTTATCTGACTTAATAATCTGATATCGTACTTGTTATCTGACTTGATAATCTGATATCGTACTTGTTATCTGACTTGATAATCTGATATTGTACTTGTTATCTGACTTAATAATCTGATATAAAATTTGACACCGGATCAACTTGTACCGAACTTAATTAATCCTTGACTTAATTAATGATGTGATCACAGGTCCAAAGTAAGCCTGAACCCCATTTGAGTTTTCAGACTTGCATTTAATGAATCCTTAATAAATCCATAAGTTATTAGATAAATTGAAACAAAATTATCCTTGTTCTAAAGCGTGTGTTTTTGTTGTGTATTTACTTCTGAAATGTACGAATATTTTTTTTTGTGTGTATTTCAGAAGTAATTATGTGATTTTTGTGGTATGGGTTTAAGGTACTTCATCTTCTAGTTTTCTCTACTGAATGTTTCCCCAACCACTTAGGCTGGACGGTAGAGCGACGGTCTCGCTTCATGCAGGTCGGCGTTCAATCCCCCGAGACCGTCCAAGTGGTTGGGCACCATTCCTTTCCCTCGTCCCATCCCAAATCGTTATCCTGACCCCTTCCAAGGGCTATATAGTCGTAATGGCTAGACGCTCTCTCCTGATAGTTCCCTTCCCTTCTACTGCATGTTAATCTTCCTGGTTCTAAATCTCCTTCTATTCAATCACTCTATCGCGAACTACTCTTCTGTCTCCTCTGCCTCCTCCTCTTTCTCCTTGTAAAGCAGTATCGTATCTGGAAATCTTCCTTTTCCCAATAAATCATTACAACCGTTATGCTACATGCCAACCAACACAGGCATGTAAACCGTTCTCCAGCCACCACCCAGTTTACAGGAAGGAAACCGATTATTCAGTTCAAATTGATATCATTTATGTGCAAATTTGGTCATTAATTATTGTTAATGAATTATCGTGAATTATAGTGTAGGTTACATCAAAAGATTTCCCCCAGCTTATTGTCGCGATTAATTTTTCATAAAATGCTAAAACACTTAGTGAGTAGTATCAAAAATTGAGAATTATTTCTACCTTTTTTTCATTGAATTATTTTACGGATGTCGGCATTGTCATTATTAGTTATTAAATGGGTTAAAAATCGATATAGTTAAGGTGGGATATTTTTCCGTAATAATTGCTAATATTGATGTTAATATTTCACGCGGCTGCTATGCTGTTTTGAGATCAGCTATCGTGCCTTCAGCGATAGCTATCTTGACTATCGCACCCGCAGTGATACTAGCCCTAACTATCGTACTCACAACAATACCAGTCTAACTATCGCACCCACAGCCATACTAACCTGTTCTGAAAACCATCTAGAAGAAAATCCTAATGAACTGACGGAACAAATTTGTTCTTTGAACGGCTCAAACAATTTAAGACATTATTAACTATACGTAAAAATTCTTATAAAACACCAATTTCATATTAACAAAACCAATAGATAAACATATAAATAAAACCAAGACCGGTAATATCAAGAAATTTCACCGAGAATTACTTGATTGCAGATGATTAAGACGAATTAGGAATTACTGAATCATCGATTACCGCTCCTTCCCTAATGGTAACAAGCGAGCCAGGACGGCCTCAAGACGCCGCCGGCGCCTCCTTCGTGTATTAATTAATTACCGTTATTGACTGGTAACGAATAGCGGTTATTACCGAAGACGGAATAGGGCCATTTACTCGCCACAACCAAATCAACCGGTTCCGCCGTGATAGCAGTAGTAACCTTGTTTAATATGCGAGTTTGGTCTACCGTGATAGCAGCAGTAACTTTGTTTAATACCCGAGTTTGGTCTACTGTGATAGCAGCATAGCAGCAGTAACTATTTCATACGCGAGTTTGGTTTACCGTGATAGCAGCAGTAACTGTTTAATACGGGAGTTTGGTCTACCATAAGAGCAGCAGTAAAATTGTTCCAAAAAAATTATTTATTTGCCAATATAAATAAAATTGGTTTATCAGTAAATTTAGTAAAACGTCTAAAGGTTTAAAATTCTAATATAAATGTGAAAAAATTTCCTCAGTGTGGGAAGTCGGAGTTTGGTAAACTTAACAACAATTATTAAGCTGAAAATGTACAAAAGTTTATATTTAATAAATGTGATAAACGGTGCATTATGAAATATTTAAGAATAATTCTAGTTTTTACTGACGTTGCGTCAAACATGCGTTTACGCAACAGTTGATGATTCTTTTAGGAAATTGATTATGAGCTTTCGATATAAATCATCACGTGTTTTTGTTTCTTGTGGATGTAATTATATAATGAATTCCTGTCGAGTCATTTCCATGTTTTGTTTGTTTCAAGTATAATGACATCATCCGGGTGAACGAAAAGGGTGTAGGACCTGAGAAAATTTTACTGCCCCAACGTCATCGCATTTCTTTAAGCAAACTCAACCCAATTAAATTTTTTTAATTTTGCTCCGAGGGGCGAGTTTACTGGGCAGCGCCACTCATCCTGTGAGTGGACACACCGCCATAGCAGCGTGTACAACACTCCCCAATAGGAAGAAAACCCGCTGGGTTGTTCATCCTGTCACTTGTACCCAGACACAGCTGGGACTTACCATTCTAACCCGACCCAACTCATACTTCAAGTAGTGCGAAGACTAAAAATAATTAACAGCAGCTTTTTTAAGATCCTGTAATACCGTCATAGCTAGAACAGCTATGTATTAGCAAAAAGATCTACCATTAATGTATAATGATTAACTGTAAATACATAGCCGTTGAAATGAAACAATCTCTGTTACTAGCTGACAGTATAATTGTAAAGTGTACAGGATTAATGTAATTATTAATGTAATAATCTTGGTTTAGGTCTGCAAAAGATCTTTTGTGCCCTGTGTAATCCTTTTTGCGCTACCGCTCACAAGACCAGTGTGAGTGGACCAGTTTATTGGGAGTGATCCCAATAAACTAGCCGCCTCCGGTAGCAACAGTCAAAGCTCAGTGTGTATATATATACACTGAGAAGTGGGGGTATATACACCTGGGAATGTATATACCTTGTGTTGGCCCCTGTCTGGTTTTGATATATTAACAGCGGAGCTCTGGTGCAGGCAGAGTTAACAAGCACTCATAGTCTTTGAAGCTTTGGCGTGAAAGTGATCTTCCAGCTGTTTCTAAATCCCAACCAGTCCCTGTCTGGTTGGGATTTTCCAGTTGTCAAAATTGGAATATTATCTATACACGTGTTCGCTTAAATGTGTGGCCATTTACACCTATTCTTATTCATTGCAACACCTGTTCTCATTCACAATTGAAATTTTGCACATCTGGGATTGCCTTAATGTTGAACATTCGAATCTGAGTGTCGCCGCACATTTGTTTAAACACCTGTGTTGCTGTAGCTTAATTTAGGTCACAAGTGTCAGTGTATGGTAATGTTTGAAAATATTGCGAACTCTATACTCACCTAATTGTACTCACCTAATTGTGTTTGCGGGGGTTGAGCTTTGGCTCTTTGGTCCCGCCTCTCAACTGCCAATCAACTGGTGTACAGATTCCTGAGCCTACTGGACTCTATCATATCTACATTTGAAACTGTGTATGGAGTCAGCCTCCACCACATCACTTCCTAGTGCATTCCATTTATTAACTACTCTGACACTGAAAAAATTCTTTCTAACGTCTCTGTGGCTCATCTGGGTACTAAGTTTCCACCTGTGTCCCCTTGTTCGTGTCCCACCCGTGCTGAACAGTTTGTCTTTGTCCACCCTGTCAATGCCCCCTGAGAATTTTGTAGGTGGTTATCATGTCTCCCCTTACTCTTCTGTTTTCCAGGGATGTGAGGTTCAGCTCCTTTAGCCTTTCCTCGTAGCTCAATCCTCTCAGTTCCGGGACGAGTCTGGTGGCATACCGCTGAATCTTCTCTAACTTTGTCTTGTGTTTAATTAGGTATGGACTCCAGGCTGGAGCTGCATACTCCAGGATTGGTCTTACATAAGTGGTATACAGGGTTCTGAAAGATTCCTTACACAAGTTTCTAAAGGCAGTTCTTATGTTGGCCAGTCTAGCATATGCCGCTGATGATATTCTTTTGATGTGGGCCTCTGGGGACAGAGGCTCGGGTAAGCGTTCATTTTAAGCCATAACTTGTTAATAGGAACTTCATTTGCATCTGCGTTTCGTTATAATTGAGCCCCGTGGCATCTGTGATTGAGTACCCACACCTGCGCTCAATTCTTAACTGATATCATTTGCACCAGCGCTCACCTGTATTAAATATACTTCACACCTGTGCTTGGCTGGAAAAATATATAATTTACACCTGTAGTTGAGCATAATATATATATAATATAAACCTTCCCATGGTTGTAATGGGGATCATTTACACCTGTGCTAAGCCGTAATTGGGATATTTCGCGCGTGTGTGTTTGCTGATTACCGCGATCATCGGCGTTACCATGAGCCGACAGGTGCTTGGGGCGAGAGGACGCTGGTGAGGAGGAGGGAGAGAATATTCTCCAGAACGACCACCAATGGTCGTTCATCCTGCTGTAATGGCTCCTAACGGTCGATTAGCAAGCCTGTTAGCCTAGGAGACAGAGGATATGAACGACATAGAGAAAGGAACATAGATGC
>WNGS01101822.1:0-5000 GCA_020271785.1 Procambarus virginalis
CGTCTGACGCTGTTGAGTGCACGCTACGCTCCTCACTCTTAGCTGTTTTACAGCCCTCAAACTACTGCTAGATGATGTAGACCGCCCCCCACAGGCAGCTAAGTACCTGGAGTTCAAGCATGTTATAGCACTATCAAAGAAACAAACCAAAAGCAACTCATTCCATCTCAATCAAATTTCACAACAAACCGCCACGGCTGTGAGTATCAGTGCATGCTGCCGCCTCTCCTCGCCACCGCGCTGCCTGACGAAGTTTCTTCACAACAAATACCCCTGGTCCATTCTCAAACAATATGTCTCCTAAAAACGTGACTGCGCAGGGAAATAAGAGCAACAAACCCCCTAACAAGGCATCCATCCCGCCAACTCTGACAGCCTTCGTGTTTCTCCATCTGGAAGCTCTGGGGTCCACGGCAGAGGTGCTGCTCTACCCTCAACCCCATTGAGCCAGGGAGCGGGTCCTCTCAATCCTCTCCCATTAACATGCTAACATCCCAGTTTACGCAATTCAAGCGAGCTTCCGGTCCCTCACCGGAGTTCCCGAACTGGACCGAGAATCAGTGGTTTAAAAAGTTGTGCCTAGTCCTTGAGTCTCAAAATGCTATCATCTTGAGTCTTCAAAATGAGAATCTAGCTAACTGTGCGAATCTCCATCGTCAACAACAAGAAATAACCCTCCTCCGCGACGATATTAGAAACTATAAGGCTAGCCAAGATCAACTCCAGCATGACTTGAATGATCTCCGTGAGAAAAACAATCTTATGAAAACTGATGAAGCAATAAAAAACAAGAGGAAGCTCTCAACAAAATGACCGAATGTATCATACATTATCCGCTCAACGTTCCGTCTCCCAGGAAGAACAAGATCAGCAAAAGCTGCTGGACTCTGTTATTGTGTCATCCCAAGATATACCTGTGGAGCGTGAAGGAAAAATGTGTTGAAATAGCTCAGGCTCTCATAAAAAACGAATTGCAGGTCATTATAAATAAAACAGACATTATTGCTGCCTACAGAGTAGGCAAAAAGAATCCATCAGGTCAAAACCAGCGGAAAATTCGCCTGAAGCTGACTTCCCAGTCCTTGAAATCGCATCTTGTTCGGTCAGCTGCATCCCAACGGAAGGGAATATACATCAACGAGTGCTTGACTAGGAAAGACAGCAACTCCTCTACCGCCTGCGTCAAATCCGTCATCAAAACCCAGAGGCGATTCATCAGTGCTTTGTAAGAGATGGATTGATTAAAGTGAGAAAGACTGCTGAGGGGAAAATGTTTACAATTACTAATGAAGAGAACCTCAACACTTCCTCTCCAAAGTGGTTTGCCTCACCTTATTGTCACTCTCAATGAATCAACTTAATTAACCCCTTGTCACCTAGTGCGGGCTAGGTAACTAAGTCTCCTTGTTTCACTTTTAGCTGAATTCTAAATTACTCTTACTAGTCTGTTACTGGACTTAATTAATTGTGTCTTAATTATTCCTTTAGGTCTTAATAGTTGTACAGTCATAACTGAACTAGTTATATTATATAATCATTTGCTTAATTTGTCCTATGCTTATTTTTCAACTTTTTCTCTGATTTCTTCTTTTACCTAGTTTGCCTAGCCTCGCCTCGCCATACTCCTTTACTCCAGTGTACCCCTGGCTTTGCCTGTGTCTCAAATAGCATATTGTTACTTTCAGTGTACCTGAGAATACTTGTAAGCAATCTACCTCAATTTTCTTTTTTGTTCATTTTGTTTTTGTATGTGTAGTTTTGTTTATATCTTTTTGTATACTATACCTTTTGTATTTTTTTGTATTGTTAGTTATGTTTATATTTTTTTCTCTGAGTTCATTACTACCTAGGTTGCCTAGCCTCACCATACTCCCTTACTCCATTGTACCCTTGTAAGACCCTTGTTAGCTACCTCATTTTTCTTTGTTGTTCATTTTGTGTTTGTTTTGTATAGTCTTGTTTTATATATTTTTCCCCATTATAGCTTAATTCGACTTTGTATTTGCCACAACTGCCTTGTTTTCCTGCAACCAGCCTCTTTATGCAGTCAAGTATAGACCCTGAACTAAACCTCTTATCCACTATCTATGACAATCATCATTTTAATGATCTAAATTGCAGTTATTTTGCAGCACAAGATGTTAACAATGTATTAACACATAATCACAATATCTCTGTAATCAACCTGAACGTTAGATCCCTAGGTAAACATTTCGATGATGTTAGTGCCTTGATTGAAACTGTTGACAACAAATTCTCTTTTATTATACTTACTGAAACGTGGTTGAAAGAGGACACTACTCAACTCTTTAACATGCCTAACTACTCGGCAATTCACAACTGTCGTCAAATTCAGAGAGGTGGTGGTATTGCTCTTTACTACCACCATGAACTTACATGCTTAAAAGAAATTAGAACTAGAGACTCCTGTGGGGAGTATATCTTCGCTAGCTTCAGAGTCAAGGGTGCCGAGTCTGTCCTGTCTGTGGGTGCAGTCTATAGAATTCCTAACACTGATGTATCCGAATTCAACTCAAACCTCAGAAACCTAATACTCGATAACAGACTGAACAAAAACCATCTAATTATCGCAGGGGACTTTAATATTGACCTCTGCGAGCCTGAACACCCTACTACTGTTAGCTTCCTTAACTGTATGAATTCCTGCTTCCTCATACCCTTAATCACTAGACCTACTAGAATCACTGATAGTACTGCCACGTCTCTAGATCACATCTGGACAAACTTAACCTCTCCACTTACTTCAGGTATAATCACCGATAGCACTACAGACCATTACCCCACATTTCTCTTAACTAACATTAGCAAACCACCTCTAGAATCAAGGAAGCTAAGTTTTAGGCTGCACAATGAAACTGCATTAGCCAATTTTATAACTGCTGCTGATAATGTCAATTGGGAGTCCGAGTTAGGTAACATAGGGGACATCAACCTAGCAGTGCAATCTTTTCTTCAAAAAACTCTTAGCCTTTATAACACCCACTGTCCTATGCTTACAAAACAAGTCACAACCAAAAGGCTAAACAATCCCTGGCTAACAAAGGGAATACTTAAATCCATTAATAAAAAACATGACCTTGAGAAGAAGTATAGATTAGGTATTGTCTCCAAAGAATTCTCAAAGAATTACTCGTTATTGCTATCTAAGATAATTAGACGAGCTAAAACTAAATACTTCGAGGATAAATTTACCCAAATAAGGAGCAACATTAAAAAAACTTGGAGCACAATATCACAAATACTGGGATCAAAGAAGATTCTAAATAACAAACATACACTCCTGTCCAATAACGATGGTCAGCTTTCAGCCTCTGATTCTGCTATTGAGTTCAATAGGTTCTTCTCTTCTATTGGTTCATCCCTTGCGAACGATATTCCATCTTCCAGTACTGATGTTAACGACTATCTTACAGGTAACTATCCACAGTCCTTGTACTTAAAGCCTATTAATTCCACTGACGTCAATGAGATAATCCTTTCCCTTAAAACCAAGTCTAGTGCCCTTGAGGAAATACTAACTTTAATTTATAAAAAAGCCTCCAGAACTTTAGCCCCTGCAATTGCATTGCTCTTCAACAAGTCACTTGAACTCCAAACCTTTCCAGATATTCTAAAAAAAGCGAGAGTAACCTCGGTACACAAATGTGGTGATCTCACAGATGTTAACAACTACAGACCTATATCAATCCTGCCTAACCTGTCAAAAATATTTGAGAAATTAATCTACAAGCAGCTTTACTCTTATCTAGCCAAACACAATATACTTAGCTCTTGCCAATATGGCTTCAGACCCAAAAAAAGCACTAATGATGCACTTATTAGTGTGATTAACTTGATTCATACAGCTCTTGATAAAAATGAGTTTCCTGTTGGGTTATTTGTGGACCTGCGAAAGGCTTTTGACACTGTCAACCACCAAAACCTTCTTCTTAAATTACATCATTATGGAGTCAGAGGACACTCCCTGCAATACCTCAAATCCTACCTTACTGACAGGCTCCAGTATGTTTCTGTGAATAATTCAATTTCTCCCACCCTACCCATCAACATTGGTGTTCCTCAGGGCAGCATACTTGGCCCTCTCCTCTTTCTCATCTACATTAATGACCTTCCTAATGCCTCCCAACACCTCAAACCAATTCTGTTTGCTGACGACACAACCTTCATTTACTCCAGTCCTGACCCCCTTGCTCTAAATGCCACAGTGAATACTGAGCTAGAGAAAGTACATCTTTGGCTAACTGCTAACAAACTCACCCTTAACATTGACAAAACTTTTTATATTCTGTTTGGCAATAAATCCTCTAATCATATAAATCTCAAAATAAACAATACCCAAATTTGTAACAAATTAGATGGCAAATTCCTTGGCATTCTCATTGACCACAAGCTGAATTTCCGGGCACACATTCTAAATATATCTAAAAAAGTTTCAAAAACGGTTGGCATTCTTTCTAAGATCAGATATAATGTACCCCGCCCTGCCCTGGTGACTCTCTATTACTCCCTCATCTATCCATTTCTCAACTATGGTATTTGTGCTTGGGGTTCTACTACCCAAAATCATTTACGTCCTCTAATCACTCAACACAAAGCTGCTATTAGGACAATATCCAACTCTGGCCCCAGACATCACTCGGTACCCCCCTACTCAAATCTCTGAATATGTTAGATATTAAGTCACTGCACATTCTCTCACGTGTATTATACATATATAAAACGCTGAACTGTAATGCCAATCCTGACCTCAAAAGCTTCATAGAAGGTTGTAACAGAACCCATAAGCACCACACCAGAAATAAATACAGTTTTGATATTCCTAGAGTACGACTTAATCAAACTAGAAATGCTTTACAAATCAAGGGACCCAGAATGTGGAATGACCTTCCCAACCATGTTAAAGACTGTACCTCTCTCAACCAGTTTAAGAGAAAAACGAAGCAATACCTAATAAATTCCCTGTAACCTACCTTACCCCT
>WNGS01101822.1:10000-11273 GCA_020271785.1 Procambarus virginalis
TCTGTAACTGTATAACCTTGCTAAATAAAGTGGTACACCATAAAAAAAGGGGGTTGGTAGGAGAAGCGAACTCCCTCATGTATTCAGAGTTAAAAGGCAAGTTTTCCCTGAATGCTCTTGTGTCCCTTCTCGGAGGCTGTGGGGCCCTATAATTTAGACCACCAGAGGTGGTCCCCCCATATATATACATATATATAATGATATATAGAAATATATCATTCGCATATAGTCCTGGGATCCATTCAGGCTTGTTCCGCACACATATATATATGATATATATATATATATATATATATAAATATATATATATATATATAATATATATACATAATATATATAGTAATATATAGTTATATATATATTATATATATACATATATATATATATATACTATATATAAATATATATATATATATTATATATGTGTGTGTGTGTGTGTGTGCGAACAAGCCTCTGAATAGGTCCCCAGGACTATAGCAACTGGAAACTCACACCCCCAGAAGTGACTCGACCCCATACTGCCAGGAGGCCACGCAACTGGTCTGTACAGGGACGCCTTAATCCCCTTGACCATCACGGCCTGGACACATAGGAAGTGAAGCCGAAGCTATTTGAACCAATTCCCTGCCGGCACTCGGGATGGAAATCTTGGGCATAGCATTTTATCAAATCACTCCCTTTTTTGGGGGCAAAACGGAGGAACACAAATGCGAACAAGCCTGAATGGTCCCCCCAGGACTATATGCAATCTGAAAACTCAACACCCCAGAAGAGATCCGAACCCATACTGCCAGGAGCAACGCACCTGTGATGAGGTGCAGGGAGCCCTTAATCCACTTGACCATCAAATCACGACCAGGGAAACCAAAATACGGACAGTGATAGCCGTAGCTATTTTAACCACTTCCCCGCCAGCACTCGGTATGGTAATCATGGGCATAGCAGCATTTTATTCAAATCACACTCTTTTTTGGGGCAAACATATGAGGAACCACAAATGCGAACAAAGCCTGAATATAGGTCCCCAGGATATATGCAAACTGAAAACTCGACACCCCAGAAGTGGACTCGAACCCATACTGCCCGGAGCAACGCAACCTGGTAGGTTGACAGGGACGAGCCTTAATCCATTGCCCATCCACGACAGGGACAATAAGGCTTTTTAAGGCTTTTGACACTGTCATACCACCAAACCTTCTTATTACTTTCCATCATTATGGAGTCAGAGGACACTCCCTGCAATGACACTCACATCTTACCTTACTGACAGGTT
>WNGS01101834.1:0-15452 GCA_020271785.1 Procambarus virginalis
AGATTTATAATGAATACAAAATGTTGTCAAACCTTTACAAAGTTTTTGAAAGTGTATCCTTGAAACGTCCTTCATAGAAAACGTGTTGATGAAAATTTTCGTGAAATTTTTTCATCTGTGGATACGTCATGAATAATTATATATATATATATATATATATATATATATATATATATATATATATATATATATATATATATATATATATATATATATAATCATTAAACATAACAGCATTTTGACTATTGTTCATTTTCTTATGAATAATTTCAGGTCAAGGTTAATTATTACCATCTTCTCGAGGTTATCTTATGGTTATCTTGAGATGGTTATCTTAAGATGATTTCAAGGCTTTAGGCCCGGTCCTCGACCAGGCCTCTCTTTTTTGTATCTCGTATCGCCTTTGCATTTTTCTTTGCTGGCCTTATATAGAAACAATTATTTATTTGTTCTATTGTACTTTCCTGTATTTGTGTACCTTGAGTAGGCAAGAAGGAATAGTGTTACTGATATTTAGTTAAGTGAGGATAAGCAATGGTTGGTGCCATAAGGACTTGTTGCCTAGTTAGACTAATTAGACCTTGACCAATTAACGCTCATACGGTTTTAATGGGTTGGCATAGACCAGGTCTGCGACACAGAGTCAGGAAGGGCCCTTCTCCTTTCTCCTCTATCTTGAGGTTATCTTGAGATGATTTCAGGGCTTTTTTTTTAGTGTCCCCGCGGCCCGGTCCTCGACCAGGCCTCCACCCCCAGGAAGCAGCCCGTGACAACTGACTAACACCCAGGTACCTATTTTACTGCTAGGTAACAGGGGGGCATAGGGTGAAAGAAACTCTGCCCATTGTTTCTCGCCGGCGCCTGGGATCGAACCCAGGACCACAGGATCACAAGTCCCGTGTGCTGTCCGCTCGGCCGACCGGCTCTCCTTCTATGCCACAGAAGAGGCCGAATATTGGAAGGTGAACCTCTCATTTTGCATTTTATTCCAAAAGAAATGTCACTTTCTTCTCCTTTCTTTTGTGGTCTGTGTTTGCCACATTCACCAAGGCAATTTAAGGAGCAAATTGGAAGCAAAGGAAGAGTTCCGTAGTTTGTAAAGGCTTGAAAACTTCATCTAAATTTTCCGAAGGGTTCAGGGAGGGTTCAGTTCTTCATGTATATAAACATTTGCTTTACTGTCCATAGAAAAAAAATCAATATGTAACACAGTTCTCATCATGGTGGGGAGAGCCGGTCGGCCGAGCGGACAGCACGCTGGACTTGTGATCCTGTGGTCCTGGGTTCGATCCCAGGCGCCGGCGAGAAACAATGGGCAGAGTTTCTTTCACCCTATGCCCCCCCTGTTACCTAGCAGTAAAATAGGTACCTGGGTGTTAGTCAGCTGTCACGGGCTGCTTCCTGGGGGTGGAGGCCTGGTCGAGGACCGGGCCGCGGGGACACTAAAGCCCCGAAATTATCTCAAGATAACCTCAAGAAGATGGTATACGGTACAGTGTTCAAGAATTTACAGTGACGGGGGATCCAATTCCTTCACAGTGCTTCGTGATTAACCACTGACGTCTAGCCACTTATAACTTGCGAAAAGTAATGAGAATGTCCACTTTTTTTAACGAATACCTGGGCACGAGGAATTACAAAAGCACTTTTTAGGTGAGTTTCCAAGTTCATGGATAAGAGGAAAGTTAACAGATAAGCATTTATACTGCAGGAGTAGTGGGATACGAACATGGGTTAAGTCCAGCAGGTGCGTACGTGTGCGTTCACTTACATGTGAAGTATAGTTCAGCTCTTGAACCCCGCCTCTTTGTATTCTACACTGAAACACTGAGACATTCAAGAACTGTCTCCTTACTTCCCTCTATCTTGAGGTTATCTTGAGATGATTTCGGGGCTTTTTAGTGTCCCCGCGGCCCGGTCCTCGACCAGGCCTCTACCCCCAGGAAGCAGCCCGTGACAACTGACTATCACCCAGGTACCTATTTTACTGCTAGGTAACAGGGGGGGGGCATAGGGTGAAAGAAACTCTGCCCATTGTTTCTCGCCGGCGCCTGGGATCGAACCCAGGACCACAGGATCACAAGTCCAGCGTGCTATCCGCTCGGCCGACCGGCTACAGTCAATCCACAATACAGTTTCACCTATTTCCTCTCGTTCGAAATAAATGTCTATTTCTTACTTTATCTATTATGTTCATATTGTACTTTCTCTGGTTCTCATTTTTTAATATTTTAAATTATATTTTCATTGTGTTCAAAGCTGTGTTATTTTTCCTGAGAACCATTCTTTGGTAAAACTATTATTTTATATGTGACTTGATGTGGAGGTGTGAGCCTATATACTGGTGGTATACTCTCGTGAAATATATTCTCATACATAGAGGGGCGGTATACTCTCGTAAGTATAGCTTCATACACACAGGCGGTATACTCGTGAAGTATAGCTTCATACACACAGGCGGTATACTCTCGTGAAGTATACCTTCATACACACAGAGGCGGTATACTCTCGTGAAGTATACCTTCATACACACAGAGGCGGTATACTCTCGTAAGTATAGCTTCATACACACAGGAGCGGTATACTCTCGTAAGTATAGCTTCATACACACAGGGTCGGTATACTCTCGTAAGTATAGCTTCATACACACAGGCGGTATACTCGTGAAGTATAGCTTCATACACACAGAGGCGGTATACACTCATGAAGTATACCTTCATACACACAGAGGCGGTATACTCTCGTAAGTATAGCTTCATACACACAGGAGCGGTATACTCTCGTAAGTATACCTTCATACACACAGGGGCAGTATACACTCGTGAAGTATACCTTCATACACACAGAGGCGGTATACTCTCGTAAGTATACCTTCATACACACAGAGGCGGTATACACTAGAGCAGAACAGACCACAAAGTCTACATCAGGTCAGAAGACACACCTTCCTTCACCCCTTATGAATGCTTCCTGAAGAACATAAGAATGAATAACTAATTACTAAGCTCTAGGTACTTCATACTAGGTCTGAAAGGTCTATAACGACTGGACGTTTAACAATATAGTTTGTTAGATCATGCCCCAAAGGTTTACGAAGTTTACACATGGAATACTACAATTCCTCGGTAGTATAGTGGTGAGTATCCCCGCCTGTCTCGCGGGAGACCGGGGTTCGATTCCCCGCCGGGGCGGAATGTATTCAGGAGGCCTTGTCGACGACCGGGCCGCGGGGACGCTAAGCCCCGGAAGCAACTCTAGGTATGGAGTGCTACAAGTTCGTCCTCTTAAGGTTTTCCAGCGTCAAGAAAACAGTCAATTTAAAGTGTCCTATCCTAACCCACCAGAGGACCTAAAACAGAAAACGTGACAGTACGACAGTTTTTGGCTTTAGGTAAGGGATACGATTTAAAGGCGACGTTCTCTTGTAAGAGGTCGAACGGTAGCCCAACCTGATTCTGGCAACCACTATGTCGCACAGTTGGTGGAAGTTTTGTGTTGCACTGTATAGAAACATATCAGACCTAAACAAATATGTTGACCAGAACACACACTAGAGGTGAAGGGACGACGACGTTTCAGTCCGTCGTGGACCATTCTCAAGTCGATTCGACTTGAGAATGATCAAGTCGAATCGACTTGAGAATCGACTTGAGAATAACCTGATCCTGGCAAGTCGATTCGACTTGAGAATGGTCCAGGACGGACCGAAACGCCGTCGTCCCTTCACCTTCTAGTGTGTGGTCTGGTCAACATACTTTAGCCACGTTATTGTGACTCCTCGCCTAAACAAATATAATTTTATACTATTGCTTTCAGGTTTTAAAGAGTGTGATTCCTCTCCTATCAGACCGAAGTATTTGGAGCCATATTAAACAGCTGAAATTTCGACTCCTCGGTCTTGTTCAGCTCCACCATTGTTGCATACTCATTCGGCTGCACTGTATGTGTCATCTTGATGGGTTATATTATATTTGTGTGAGGTGATATCTATTTGAAAGATATTCTAAACGCTTTATTCCGTGCAGGGAACAAGTTTGTGATTATTGCTGTTACAAGGCTCTTGCTGTCGATCATGCAGGAATGGTTTACATGTAATTGAAGAGCAAACTTTGAGACACAGAAAGTCTGTGTTTCCAGTGCACGAGGGGTTCTGATTGTGAAGAATCCAGTGAGCTAATTAATCTGACACGGATTGTCTGAGTGCAAGTAATTTTTTCAGCAAAACGTTCAGACTGCTGGAGTGTGTCCTCTTGACGAGTGAACTGAAACTTTGGTTTAAACGTAATGTTCATGACACCTTTGCTTATTGACGGAGGAGGCACCTGTATCGCGTGGCACTGTGCCAACCTCGTCTCTCCGGTGTGGAGCCTTCTTTTGATAATTACTTACTTCCTGTGGCAGCTTTTAGAAGGGCAAGGTTCACCTTTCTCGGTGACAGGTTTTCATGATTCTTCAATGGATGGAATTTGCAATGAATTTGTGTATGAATACATTTTGGTACATCTGCAATTGTGCAGGTACCCTAGACTATATGAAGGGGAGTACAGAGTGTGTCAAAAAGCTAGCTACGTGATGCTAAAACTCCCCATCACACAGGATGGTTAGTCATAGAGGGCCATGTGATCAGTAGCCTACACTGGCAGACTCTGGGTGCATTATGAGGATATCTTCATCAACACGAGAGTGAATAAGGTAATTACAAAGCTCCAGGTACCTCATGTCAATGGGTCTGAATGGTCTAATAACTGGGCATTCGGTGATGTAGTGTGGGAGGTCATGCCACAGTTCCTGCTCACAGAGTTTGCACCTGGAGTGCTCAGGATTGGGAGAGCCGTCACTTGTAGCCACCTGCCACAGGTAATGGTAACCACCTGCCACAGGTAACGGTAGCCACCTGCCACAGGTAACGGTAGCCACCTGCCACAGGTAACGGTAGCCACCTGCCACAGGTAACGGTAGCCACCTGCCACAGGTAACGGTAGCCACCTGCCACAGGTAACGGTAGCCACCTGCCACAGGTAACGGTAGCCACCTGCCACAGGTAACGCTAGCCACCTGCCACAGGTAACGGTAACCCACCTGCCACAGGTAACGGTAGCCACCTGCCACAGGTAACGGTAGCCACCTGCCACAGGTAACGGTAGCCACCTGCCACAGGTAACGGTAGCCACCTGCCACAGGTAACGGTAGCCACCTGCCACAGGTAACGGTAGCCACCTGCCACAGGTAACGGTAGCCACCTGCCACAGGTAACGCTAGCCACCTGCCACAGGTAACGGTAACCCACCTGCCACAGGTAACGGTAGCCACTTGCCACAGGTAACGGTAGCCACCTGCCACAGATAACGGTAGCCACCTGCCACAGGTAACGGTAGCCACCTGCCACAGGTAACGGTAGCCACCTGCCACAGGTAACGGTAGCCACCTGCCACAGGTAACGGTAGCCACCTGCCACAAGTAACGGTAGCCACCTGCCACAGGTAACGGTAGCCACCTGCCACAGGTAACGGTAGCCACCTGCCACAGGTAACGGTAGCCACCTGCCACAGGTAACGCTAGCCACCTGCCACAGGTAACGGTAACCCACCTGCCACAGGTAACGGTAGCCACCTGCCACAGGTAACGGTAGCCACCTGCCACAGGTAACGGTAGCCACCTGCCACAGGTAACGGTAGCCACCTGCCACAGGTAACGGTAGCCACCTGCCACAGGTAACGGTAGCCACCTGCCACAGGTAACGGTAGCCACCTGCCACAGGTAACGCTAGCCACCTGCCACAGGTAACGGTAACCCACCTGCCACAGGTAACGGTAGCCACTTGCCACAGGTAACGGTAGCCACCTGCCACAGATAACGGTAGCCACCTGCCACAGGTAACGGTAGCCACCTGCCACAGGTAACGGTAGCCACCTGCCACAGGTAACGGTAGCCACCTGCCACAGGTAACGGTAGCCACCTGCCACAAGTAACGGTAGCCACCTGCCACAGGTAACGGTAGCCACCTGCCACAGGTAACGGTAGCCACCTGCCACAGGTAACGGTAGCCACCTGCCACAGGTAACGGTAGCCACCTGCCACAGGTAACGCTAGCCACCTGCCACAGGTAACGGTAACCCACCTGCCACAGGTAACGGTAGCCACCTGCCACAGGTAACGGCAGCCACCTGCCACAGGTAACAGTAGCCACCTGTTACAGGTAACGGTAGCCACCTGCCACAGGTAACGGTAGCCCACCTGCCACAGGTAACGGTAGCCACCTGCCACAGGTAACGGTAGCCACCTGCCACAGGTAACGGTAGCCACCTGCCACAGGTAACGGTAACCCAACCTGATCCTGGCAACCACTGTGTCGCACAGTCTGGTCAACGTTTTGTGCTGCCCATAAACATAGGTTTCAGATCTGAACAAATCATAGCTTTTTATACTGGTGCTTTCAGGTCGTCGGGAGTCAGTAATTTCTCTCCTATCAGACCAGAGTGTTTGGACCAATACAGTTTTGACAGCAGAGATGGGGATACCCAGGTCTAATTCAACTTTATCTTTGTCACACGCTAATTTGGCTGCAATGTCTGTCTCATTATGATGGGTCATATTTATGTGTGATGGTATCCATACAAAGGAGATTCGAAACCCTTTACTCTGTGCATCAATTAGATCATTTATAATTGGGAGTATGAGGGTTCTTGCTGTCGATCTTCCAGGAGAAGTTTTCGATTGCTTGAAGAGCAGACTTTGAAACACAAAATATTATTCTTTATCCTATGTTTTTTAATATACTGGTAGCTAGGTGTAGTGACGCTAGTTCTGCTTGTGAGGAGCTCCATCTTGCAATGATACTAGGGAGCTTTGCAAAGAAACTCTAGGGGAATTCAAACCCACATTTCATTACGTGTTTATATAATTTTCATACAAAATTTAGTAATTAATTACTGTGGTTGGATAACTACCTGTCTTATTTATCAAATAACTAATTTATTTTGATACATAATTTTATCAGTATAGATGTATGGGACTGAAATTTTATTTATAGTAAATCAGCAAATTAAATAAACCCTTCAACTCATATAATAAATATAAATAAATAAATAAATGTTTATTTAGGTAAGGTACATACACACAAGAGATTTTACAAAGATTGATGGATTTATAGATAGAGCTAGTACATACAATGCCTAAAGCCACTATTACGCAAAGCGTTTCGGGCAAAACATCGCATACAATAAACAGTACATACAATACAATACATCGCATACAATATACAGTACATACAATACAATACATCGCAAACAATATACAGTACATACAATACAATACATCGCATACAATATACAGTACATACAATACAATACATCGCATACAATATACAGTACATACAATACAATACATCGCATACAATATACAGTACATACAATACAATACATCGCATACAATATACAGTACATACAATACAATACATCGCATACAATATACAGTACATACAATACAATACATCGCATACAATATACAGTACATACAATACAATACATCGCATACAATATACAGTACATACAATACAATACATCGCATACAATATACAGTACATACAATACAATACATCGCATACAATATACAGTACATACAATACAATACATCGCATACAAGCAACTCTTCACTCTCTAATCCTGCCCTCGGCTGTTCATCAGACTCTCCTTTACTGATCTTTTTAGAACCTTTTTTGTATTACGACTCGTAAATAGCAGCATCAGGAGCCGTTTGAGGAATAGCTGTTGTTTTACGTTGAAGGTCTGTCACTCAAGGGAGCCGGTCGGCCGAGCGGACAGCACGCTGGACTTGTAATCCTGTGGTCCAGGGTTCGATCCCGGGCGCCGGCGAGAAACAATGGGCAGAGTTTTTTGCACCCTATGCCCCCTGTTACCTAGCAGTAAAATAGGTACCTGGGAGTTAGTCAGCTGTCACGGGCTGCTTCCACGGACTGGAGGGCTGAAGGGCTTAGGGACAATGAGGGGTTGTAGGTCAGATCAGGGGAAGGGGACTATCAGGAGAAAGCACCAAGTGATATCCCTTTAGAACACGGTGAAGGGATCAGGTTAAGGATCTGGAGATACGAGTCCTTAGGGCCTGAAGGGCGGGCTTAGGGGGCTTAGGGTTTTCATTAGTGCTCAGGTCAAGGGCCAGCAAACCTATGGAGAAGGGAAGGCAACTGTCAAGGGGGAAAGCGCCAAGCCACTACGACTATATAGCAAACTTATGGAGAGTGAATCAGGCGTACGAGGTCATTAGAGGAGACCTGCGACTACAGATGGCCAAGCTTCATCACCTGAATTAAACAAAAGCCTGGAATAGACATTTACTCGCTAGACACAAGGCAGGAAAGCTGGAAGACATTAATCCAGACCATTTCTTTAAAAGGTCACATATACAGCAAACATTGATCAACGGCTTCAAGCTTAACAAGCCTCAATGTAGGACAGAAAATAGGGCATTTTCTGCTTCCTTACCCATATGCTAACTGTAGGTAGTAACTGAGTGATTCTAACCTATCCACCGCTGCCCACTGGATGGGAGGCGGTGTGCAGGACAAACATATAAATTGTGACACCTAGCTCTCCACATATGTCAGTTGCTTAATTTAGAACCTGTACTTGTGGTCGATCTCGAACCCATTGTTGATGTGACGACTTATATTGAATTTTGTAACTAGCTCATCAAGATTGTAACTTGCTTAGCTAAATGAATTGTGGGGTTCAGTCCCTGAGCCCATTATGTGCCTCTGTAACCCTTTCCACTACCGTCCACAAGATGGGTATGGGGTGTATAATAAATGAACTAAACTAATTAACTTACCCATAGCGTAATAAACCCATGGAACCGCCTACCTGCTGACGTGGTAAATGGCTAGTAATTACTACAGTTCAAAATCCAGTTGGAAAATTTCTGAGGACAAATGCAAGGACCTTTGACAAGCCGCAAGCTTCCTGTTTCCTTCGTGGCCGCTATATAGATGGCGGCCTTCAGCCAAATTTAGGTAAATTCATGTAAATTCGGGAAATATCTCGTTACCAGATTCAAAACCAATAAGACTGAATCACAAACACTTAAATATTTACATATACACTTTCAACCATCACAATCTGACGTTTCCAAAACTACAAGGCGTTAAGTCGGGTTCGAGTCTATCGCCATAGTCCAAAGATTTTCTTGATACATTCAACTATTGTGATGCCATTGTGCATAGAAGTAAAAATATACTTTTAATTATATAGTCTGACAATAAAAAATAATATAGTTTTCAATAGAAATATCACAATAAACCGAATACTTAAAATAATGTGGAAACTCTAACACAAGTGTTGTAAAATATATGAAGATATAAAGATACAGATGTATCTATAGATATCTGTGTAGATACAGTACCATATGTGTTGTGGGTTCAGTACCATGTGAGTGTACAGGATGGTCGCTGGCCACAGCCACAGGAAGGTCGCTGGTCACAGGATGGACGCTGGCCACTGGATGGACGCTGGCCACAGGATGGACGCTGGCCACAGCCACAGGATGGACGCTGGCCACAGCCACAGGATGGTCGCTGGCCACAGCCACAGGAAGGTCGCTGGTCACAGGATGGACGCTGGCCACTGGATGGACGCTGGCCACAGGATGGACGCTGGCCACAGCCACAGGATGGACGCTGGCCACAGGATGGACGCTGGCCACAACCACAGGACGGACGCTGGCCACAGCCACAGGATGGACGCTGGCCACAGCCACAGGATGGACGCTGGCCACAGCCACAGGATGGACGCTGGCCACAGCCACTGGATGGACGCTGGCCACAGGATGGACGCTGGCCACAGCCACAGGATGGACGCTGGCCACAGGATGGACGCTGGCCACAACCACAGGACGGACGCTGGCCACAGCCACAGGATGGACGCTGGCCACAGCCACAGGATGGACGCTGGCCACAGCCACAGGATGGACGCTGGCCACAGCCACAGGATGGACGCTGGCCACAGAGACCTCTCCCCCAACATGGTAAACCCTCCACAGGTGTGAACTAAGGTCAGAGGTGACACTTAAGGGAGATAGACACAAGGCCAACCTCGTCCTCCTAATTTTCCCTATGACAATTTTGATAGCGAAAGGGGCGAGAATAATCAATGGTGCCCACGGAGAGGCACCCAGCCATCCTCTGCTCTCTTCCTGCACATCTCTCTTAATTGTAGTGTTACTCTCCTCTCATCTTTATTACAATGTTTCCTTCCAATGGACGGAAGTTTTGGCTTTTTCCATCATTCGGGAATATTGTTTAGTATTCTGAGTCTCTCTATAATGCTTCTGCTCCTTTGGTATCTCTCTGTTTTGCTGGATTTTGTGTTCTGTTGCCAATCCGTTTTGTTTTAGTTCCTCGCTTCGTGTGTGTGCTCTGTTTTATCCATTATTCCTCTTTGTCGTGTTCACTCATCATGCTCGGCATGATTTTGCTTTTTGAAAATGATGCTTAAGTGAATTTGAGGAAGGGTAGATGGTGCAGTTGAGATCCAGAGCGCTCACAATCTGTCTGTTTAACCGTTGTCAACATGTCTGTGTCTTCCTATGTTAGTCTGTGAGGCGCAGGGTCACAGACATAGACTACGTTGGCTGACATCGTGACACCGTCAGTTAATCTGTTAGGCAGCTTTGTTGTTGTTAAAGATTCGCTACCTGGAACAAAAAGTTCTAAGTAGCACGGGCTATGGTGAGCCCGTAGTGGATGATTGTGTTAGGCAGCGTCTGTCCGCCTGTGAGCAAACGTCTGAATTCCTTCGGTGTTTATAAAACCTTCCGTCTTTTAACAGTTTAAGTCTTCTTGTCTGTCAGTACTCATTAAAGTTATCTACTGTTATTTTGTGTAATGTTTGAACGTTCGAAGAACTGTGGCTCTTCGCACATGTTCTTATCTTTGTCTCTCTCTCTCTCTCTTGTCTTATTTCTTGTTCATTGCCTCTCTTTCTTCTTCTCCCGTTCCGTCTTCACTCTTGTCCAAGGGCGCTTTAAGGCAGCCTGATTTCCTCTCTTGTCTGACCTACTTTTCTCTTGCGTATGGGGTTCTTGGTAGTTCTTTCTCAGTTTCCCCTCTCTCATTACCGGGCTCTCTCCCTCTCCCTCCTCTCACAAGACCACCTTCCCCCTCTCACTGGAAGAACGCTCTTATGCTTATCTGTTTCATCGGTTAGTTTACTTGTCAGTCTTATGTGATGGCATCTCTCTCTCTCTCACTCTCTCTCTCTCTCTCTCTCTCTCTCTCTCTCTCTCTCTCTCTCTCTCTCTCTCTCTCTCTCTCTCTCTCTCTCTCTCTCTCTCTCTCTCAAGTCGTGTTTCTCTTGTTTCTTTCACTTTCTTATCACTTTCCACAGGTCCAATTATCATCTCTGTTTGTCTTCCTCCTTCATACATGTGTCCACTTCCTCCCCTCTTCCTCTATCTCTCTCCACGCGCAGCCATCTTCTCTCTCTCCCTACTTCTCTCTCTCTCTCTCTCTCTCTCTCTCTCTCTCTCTCTCTCTCTCTCTCTCTCTCGAGGTCCGGGATGCCGTAAACAGAAAACGGGAACGCCAGCAGAGCTCCAGTTGTGGTTCTGGACCCGTGTGACTAGGACTCGTATATCCTTTACGGAGCCGCTTGCGCCCTCTGCTCCGTCAACCATCTGTCAGCCCCTTCCCTCCATCGCTCAGCACCCTCCCCCTTCCCCCCTTATACCCCCCCTTTGTCAATAGGGGTTACGCGGTGTGTGTACTAGTGTGCGACCCGGTGTTAGGTGGTGTTGGGGAGTGTTAGTTCGACGTCGACGGCGCCTCCGTCAGGGGATTCTTCCAGACAGTTTACAGGTAAAGAGGGTTATTGTGTTGGTTATTGTATATGGGGGGGGGTGGGGGAGTGTTGTGGGGGGTTGTGGGGTTGTGGTGCGGGGGTGGGGAGTGGGGAGGGTGTTTGGATCCTGCTGGGGCCCGCTGCTGCACTAGCAGCAGCATCTTAAAGTGTGCACGTCCGAGCTAGCTCTCTCTCTCTCTCTCTCTCTCTCTCTCTCTCTCTCTCTCTCTCTCTCTCTCTCTCTCTCTCTCTCTCTCTCTCTCTCTCTCTCCCCCTCTCACACATCTCATATACACTAAATCATCTTCCACATATCTTTCACTAAAATTTTTATCACGACTGATTTCTCTTTTGGGCTCACAACTCTTGCAGCTTATCTCACTCCTGTTTCACAACCTTGATGTTTCTTGTCTCACAACTTTCTCACAATCAAGAATTATTTTGCTCACTAATCCTCTAAGCCTTTGCTGCCTCCATGTTGCTTTACAATCTTTGTTATGTGCTCACAATCCTACTCATCTGCTCACAACCTTTCTCAACTGCTCATAACCCTAGCAACTGCTCACAACACTTTCCAACTCCTCACAATCCTTCACAATTGCTGTAAACTCTTCACAACCGCACGTAACACTTCCCTTATTGCTTACAACTCTTTTGCAACTGCTCATAACCCTTCCCAATGGCTCACAATAATGGTCACAACTCTAGTACTCATAAATTATCACTATTACTCATTCTTTGCAATTGCTCTCATTCACTTGAACGTATCTACAACCTTCTACAACTACTCACAATTATTCACAAACTACTCATAACCCTTCACAACTACATACAATCATTCCCTAAGAACTCACATTCCTTTACAATAGCACACATGCATTCTCTAATAACTCACAACTCGTCACAACTTCTAGTCTCACAATCACTCACAAACTCTCACACAACACACAACGGAAATATCTGTAATTTCATAACCAGCGTTTCATAATACTCAAATCCTCAATGAACTACAACACCGGTTGTATTTACATGGGTATACAACCTCCAGCTTGTTATTCACACCCTCAGGGGATTAAGGTATTCAAGATTCACAACTAACAACTTCCCAACATTACAAACTTGAATTGGAATCCAGATTACAACCCCGACGGATCTCCCTAGTTGTTTTACAACATCTCTGATAGCTGGATGAATCAGTATGATTCACGGTATCACTGGATGAATTAGTATGATTCACAGAATCACTGACTGAAGCAATTTGATTCACTGTATCGCTGTCTGAATCAGTTTCATTCAGATCTTCACTGAGTGATCTAGAATGATTGGCAATATCACTGCTATAGTTACGCTGATTCACAGCTTCACTGCATGAATCAGTGTGAATCAAAGCATCGTTGTTTATATCAATTTGATTCAGAGATTAACTGAATTGTGAGATAAATATTAAACGAAGGGCAGTTGAGTAATTACCAACATCGCAGACCGACCATCCAAACTACTGTTACTACCATTACTGTTGCAACAACCATTACTGTTACTACCATTACTGTTGCAACAACCATTACTGCTGCAACAACCATTCCTACTGCAACAACCATTACTACTGCAACAACCATTACTGCTGCAACAACCATTACTGCTGCAACAACCATTACTGCTGCAACAACCATTACTGCTGCAACAACCATTACTGCTGCAACAACCATTACTGTTACTACCATTACTGCTGCAACAACCATTACTGCTGCAACAACCATTACTGCTGCAACAACCATTACTGCTGCAACAACCATTACTGCTGCAACAACCATTACTGCTGCAACAACCATTACTGCTGCAACAACCATTACTGCTGCAACAACCATTACTGTTACTACCATTACTGCTGCAACAACCATTACTGTTGCAACAACCATTACTGCTGCAACAACCATTACTGCTGCAACAACCATTACTGCTGCAACAACCATTACTGCTGCAACAACCATTACTGCTGCAACAACCATTACTGCTGCAACAACCATACTACTGCAACAACCATTACTGCTGCAACAACCATTACTGCTGCAACAACCATTACTGCTGCAACAACCATTACTGCTGCAACAACCATTACTGCTGCAACAACCATTACTGCAACAACCATTACTGCTGCAACAACCATTACTGCTGCAACACCATTACTGCTGCAACAACCATTACTGCTGCAACAACCATTACTGCTGCAACAACCATTACTGCTGCAACAACCATTACTGCTGCAACAACCATTACTACTGCAACCACCATTACTGCTGCAACAACCATTACTGCTGCAACAACCATTACTGCTGCAACAACCATTACTGCTGCAACAACCATTACTGCTGCAACAACCATTACTACTGCAACAACCATTACTGCTGCAACAACCATTACTGCTGCAACAACCATTACTGCTGCAACAACCATTACTACTGCAACAACCATTACTACTGCAACAACCATTACTGCTGCAACAACCATTACTACTGCAACAACCATTACTACTGCAACAACATTACTGCTGCAACAACCATTACTGCTGCAACAACCATTACTGCTGCAACAACCATTACTACTGCAACAACCATTACTACTGCAACAACCATTACTGCTGCACAACCATTACTACTGCAACAACCATTACTGCTGCAACAACCATTACTGTTACTACCATTACTGCTGCAACAACCATTACTACTGCAACAACCATTACTGCTGCAACAACCATTACTGCTGCAACAACATTACTGCTGCAACAACCATTACTGTACTACCATTACTGCTGCAACAACCATTACTGCTGCAACAACCATTACTGCTGCAACAACCATTACTGCTGCTACTGCTGCAAAACCATTACTGCTGCAACAACCATTACTACTGCAACAAAACCATTACTACTGCAACAACCATTATACTGCAACAACCATTACTGTGCAATACCATTACTGCTGCAACAACCATTACTGCTGCAACAACCATTACTGCTGCAACAACCATTACTGCTGCAACAACCATTACTGCTGCAACAACCATTACTGCTGCAACAACCATTACTGCTGCAACAACCATTACTGTTACTACCATTACTGCTGCAACAACCATTACTGCTGCAACAACCATTACTGCTGCAACAACCATTACTGCTGCAACAACCATTACTGCTGCAACAACCATTACTGCTGCAACAACCATTACTACTGCAACAACCATTACTGCTGCAACAACCATTACTGCTGCAACAACCATTACTACTGCAACAACCATTACTACTGCAACAACCATTACTACTGCAACAACCATTACTACTGCAACAACCATTACTGCTGCAACAAACAATTACTGCTGCTGCAACAACCATTACTGCTGCAACAACCATTACTGCTGCAACAACCATTACTGCTGCAACAACCATTACTGCTGCAACAACCATTACTGCTGCAACAACCATTACTGCTGCAACAACCATTACTGCTGCAACAACCATTACTACTGCAACAACCATTACTGTTACAACCATTACTGCTGCAACAACCATTACTGCTGCAACAACCATTACTGCTGCAACAACCATTACTG
>WNGS01101838.1:0-10553 GCA_020271785.1 Procambarus virginalis
CATGAATCTCAGATGCAATCTTTCCTGAAGGGTACCAGGTGATAAGAAAGGAGGGACACAGAGAGGGAGGGGAGTGGCACTCCTAATAAAGCGGAAATGGAAGTTTGAAGACCTGGGAAATCGGGTACCAATGAGTGCACAAGCTTTATACATGGAACTTTGACAGTAGAGGGAGGAAGATTGTGATCTTGGTAATCTACAATCCCCCACCAAACAGTAGAAGACCCAGACAGGAGTATGATGACAACAACAAGGCATGCATAGATGAACTGCAGAAGGCAGCAACACTAGCCCACAGAATGAGAGCGAAGCTGCTGATCATGGGGGACCTAAATCATGGAGGATAGATTGGGAATCAAGGAATCCCCATGGAGGGGACGAAACGTGGGGAGCAAATTAGTAGATGTTATAGACAGGAATTTCCTAACACAGCATGTGAAGGAAGACACAAGGGAAAGAGGAGGAGATGCACCGAGCCTATTAGACCTGATTTTCACCCAGAACGTAGAAGATATCGAGAATTTGGAGCATGAAATACCTCTAGGGGCCAGTGACCATTGTGTCCTAGTCTTTGACTATATGATGGAATTCAAACTTGTGACCATGGGACAAGAGATCTGGGAAAGGAGAGTTGACTACAGGAAAGGAGACTATAGGAGGATAAGGGACTATCTGGGAGAAGTGCAGTGGGAGGAAGAAATTAGAGGAAAAACAGTCCAAGATATGATGGACCTAGTCATACAGAAATGCCAAGAGGCCGAAGAGAGATTTATACCAACAGTAAAGGGAAAAAATAAGAAGGAATATAATAACCCATGGTTTAATAGACAGTGTCAGGAAGCAAAAATGGCCAGCAGGCGGGAGTGGAGGAAATACAGAAGACAAAGGACAGAGGACAACAGGATCAGATGCAACAGAGCTAGGAACGATTACATTAACATCAGACGGACATCGGAAAGGGACTATGAGAACGATATTGCAATCAAAGCGAAAAAACAACCTAAGCTACTACACAGTCATATAAGAAGAAAAATGTCGGTGAACGACCAAGTGACAAGACTAAGGAAGGCAGAGGGGACATATACTGAAAGTGACAAGGAAATCTGTGAGGCACTGAATGCCAGTTTCCATGGAGTGTTCACTACCGAGCCCGAGCAGCTCCCATTGTTGGAAGGGGTTACCCTAGATGAAAGACTATCAGATATAGAGGTGACAGTGGAGGAGGTAATGAAACAGTTGACAACTCTAGATGCATCTAAAGCAGTAGGACCAGACAAAGTATCACCGTGGATACTAAGAGAAGCAGCGCAGGCCCTCAGCGTGCCTCTGGCAATGATCTTTAATGAGTCACTTATGTCGGGAGAATTGCCCAGTTGCTGGAAGAAGGCAAATGTCGTGCCGATCTTCAAGAAAGGCGATAGGGAGGAGGCACTTAACTATAGACCTGTATCACTGACAAGCATCCCCTGTAAAATACTGGAAAGAATAATTAGGCTACGACTGGTTGCACACCTGGAGAACATTAGATTTGTGAACAAGCATCAACATGGGTTCTGGACAGGGAAATCGTGCCTAACAAACCTTCTGGAATTCTATGATAAAATAACGAGGATAAGACAGGACAGAGATGGTTGGGCAGACTGCATATTTCTGGACTGCCAAAAAGCCTTTGATACAGTACCGCACATGAGACTGCTATTCAAACTCGAGAGGCAGGCGGGGGTAGGGGGAAAGGTCCTAGCATGGATAAGGAACTACCTAACAGGAAGGAGCCAAAGAGTTACGGTAAGGGGCGAGAAGTCGGACTGGCGAACAGTAACAAGTGGAGTACCACAAGGATCGGTGCTGGGACCAATTCTATTTCTTGTATATGTTAACGACATGTTTACGGGTGTAGAGTCCTACATGTCGATGTTTGCGGATGACGCAAAGTTGATGAGAAGAGTTGTGACAGATGAGGATTGCAGGATCCTCCAAGAGGACCTGAACAGGTTGCAGAGATGGTCAGAGAAATGGCTACTGGAATTCAACACGAGCAAATGTAAAGTTATGGAAATGGGACTAGGAGATAGGAGACCAAAGGGACAGTACACAATGAAGGGGAACAGCCTACCTGTGACGACGCGCGAAAGAGACCTGGGTGTGGACGTAACACCTAATCTATCTCCTGAGGCACATATAAATAGGATAACGACAGCAGCGTACTCTACACTGGCAAAAGTTAGAACATCATTCAGAAACCTAAGTAAGGAGGCATTTAGGGCTCTTTACACTGCCTACGTGAGGCCAGTCTTAGAGTATGCCGCCTCATCATGGAGTCCCCATCTAAAGAAGCACATAATGAAACTGGAAAAGGTTCAGAGGTTTGCAACGAGACTCGTCCCAGAGCTACGAGGGATGGGGTATGAGGAGCGCCTGGGGGAACTATGCCTTACGACACTAGAAAGAAGAAGGGAGAGGGGGGACATGATAGGAACGTATAAAATACTCAGAGGGATTGACAGAGTGGACATAGACGAAATGTTCACACGGAATAGTAACAGAACGAGGGGACATGGATGGAAGTTAGAAACTCAGATGAGTCACAGAGATGTTAGGAAGTTTTCTTTTAGCGTGAGAGTAGTGGGAAAATGGAATGCACTTAAGGAACAGGTTGTGGAAGCCAATACTATTCATAATTTTAAAACCAGGTATGATAGGGAAATGGGATAGGAGTCATTGCTGTAAACAACTGATGCTCGAAAGGCGGGATCCAAGAGTCAATGCTCGATCCTGCAGACACATATAGGTGAGTACATATAGGTGAGTACACACACACACACACACACACACACAAACACCACACCAACATTGATAATAAGTACCGGATATTCCACAAAGATGTCAGATAAACGCTGTGCATTTAGGGTATATAAGAAGTGTTCACATACTGTTCAACTCAGTCACAGCCCGCTGCCCACCTCCCTGTTACAACCCTTCCCTCTGCTCCTGTGTCAAGTAGGTCCCACTCAGGGCTAACTATATCCTGTGAAATGAGAAACTTTTTATACGACCAGACTCACAAAAACATACCATTATTTTTTATTCATTTTAATATTTGTTTCCTGTTACAGAAGATGAATGCTGTCATACAGTAATACAAAGAGATTGCACAATGCCACACAAATCCAAGACTCAACAAATTAAACAATCACAAGCGGCATATGCTCGCCGTATTTATCAACAACAGAAAGCTGCTTCAGCTCAAGAGCTGAGACAAGATCCAGATTACAGTGAGTGTCAAGAAATTAATTATAAAATAAAATTACAGGAGACAGTGTTAATAACAGATAGGAAGCTTGAGAAGTACCTTGATGATAATTATGTGTGTGATTGTTTACATGCTAAACTATGTCATACAGTCAAGATATCTGATAAATGTCAACATGATAATGTATAAGTGAACAAAAGCTGTAGTCATTGTAAACTTACAGTTACACAA
This sequence comes from Procambarus virginalis, assembly GCA_020271785.1. Lineage (NCBI taxonomy): Eukaryota > Metazoa > Arthropoda > Malacostraca > Decapoda > Cambaridae > Procambarus > Procambarus virginalis. The sequence continues at coordinate 3,482 of WNGS01101838.1, forward strand.
ACATTGACTGAAAATCATAAATATGGTGATGTTGTAGGTACTTCCAGTGGTTTGAAAAGACGTAAAGATACCGAGAGCAGTGCCACAAAACGATTGAAATTATTTAGACAAGACACAGAAGAAAACAGCGAAGAAGTAACATCACATGAGACAGTACTAATGGTGACAGATAAGGAACTTGAAAAGTACTTAGATGATAATTATGTAAAATTATGTCAAAATTGCTCGCATAATACACTACTTCATACAGTCAAGGTTGATCAACATAATGTGCAAGTGACAAAAAGTTGTAGCCACTGTAATCATATATTTTCACGAGTATTGATAGGAAATTACGAGATCCTGAAGACATTAGTATACTTCAATATGATAAATGGCAAAGGATACATGTTCTACAAGAATATGTGTGCCATAAATGGAATGAAATTTGTGTCACCGTTGGTGTATAGCAGGTGCAAGAATCATATAAGAGATGTGATTAATAAGAGATGGAAAGAAGTGCAAGAAAGCACTCGCAGTATAATATTTGACCATTATAAAGAACAGTTAAATATAGACCCCATTGATGGCTTCCTTAACATTGATGTGTCTTTTGACGGATCTAGGAGGCCTTATTCACAAATTAGCACTGCTTTCGTTGTGAAAATGTTAACAGGCATGGTTGTGGACTTCAATGTATTCAGTAAAAAAACCTGCATTCAGTGCCAAATTCTCGAGCGTAGGGAACGGACTAGAGAAATAAACGAGGCTCAGTTTGATAATGAGATGGCTAAACATCTACCACATTGTGAAAAGAATTACCACAGCAGTCCCAAAAATATGGAAGAGGATGCTGCAGTGTTGATGTGGGGTCGATCACCAAGCATCAAACTCAGGTATACAACTTTGGTGGATAACATGTTCTCCTCTTCTGCCTACAATAAAGTTTGTGGAATGAACTACGGTGCTGGACCATATGGAAACGTAAAGGTGGAAAAGACTGAGCGTAAAAATTATTTAGTCAAGAGACTTCATATAGAGCTCTGCAACTTGGTGTCAAAAGAGAAGGCTGAAGGTAATGGAAAGCTAATGATGGTTCACTTCAAACGAGCCATCAGTGACAACATCAACACAGACTGGAGACAAATGAGGAGGGCCTGCCTATTCGGAATGTTCAATGAAACGTCTACCGAAGTCAGACAGATCTACTACAACATCTACGATCTTGTCTCGGAGGAAAACATGAAAAAGTGTCTGAAGGTAAAGCAAAATGAGTCTCTACACAATCGAGTTTGGAATAGAATCTCCAAAGACAAATATGTAAGTCGTTCAATGGTTGAGTTCAGAATGGTAGTAACGGCTATCGACCACAACGCGGCCATCAACCACAACGTCGAGTCTTTGAGTAGTAGTCTTATTAACGGTATACCTCGGCATGATATTACTATCTTAGAGATGATGATGTTTAAGAAAATAATGGAGGACGTTGTAGCATGTACAACAAGTAAATAAAGTTTGAACAAACTTCGTTTGTTCTTTGTTATGATATTATGGTTGTTAATGATCATCAAACTAGTTATCCTTGTTCATTATTGTGTATTATTTATTCTAGTTAGCTCTTATGTCAAAATTTCTAGCAAACGTACCCATAAACATGAGAATAAATTTACATTAAAATACAGGGGAGATTATTACATTTACATATATTTTATATAATTCTCAGTAAACAAATTTTCCATATCATCACCGAGCATGAGCCTTAAACCCCAAATGTTATACTTGATCCTGCATCGCAAGAACTTCAATATTTTTTCTACTGAGTAACCTTCCTGCCTTCCTATCCAAACACAAAAAATATAATTAGAAAGTAACATAATTATTGTATTCTTAATTTTCTTGCATTTTATGTCAATATGAAACATTAAAAACCTCATTAACCACTTGGTCCACATAAAGCTTTAAAAGTGTCTCGAATCCAGTTTACAAGAACAACTTTCTGCTTACAGAAATAAAATATATGCATATTATTTTCAATTTCAGTACATTGGTCACCCTGTTGTTGTCCTTAATGCCCAACATCAACGGTCACACCTATTGTTGTCCTTAATGCCCAACATCAACAACCTATCATTAGTAGGAAGGGTCTCATGAATATAGCGATACAATAGCTCACGTTGTTTTGGGGCAATAAATTTAACTGTTCATCATTAAAAAACCTTCAAGGTCACTATACTCTGGCATATGTATCAAGGTCAGTATACTCTGGCATATGTATCAAGTAGCTGACACGTAATTTACAATAGTAATGTCCTAGCGCATTTACACTATTCCTCTGCATTATCTCCTTTCTAAAGGTAACACATAAGATTGCCAATGACTTATTGTACACATTAAGTATTCCTATTCCACCGTTTTTCTTACCTTTACATAGAGTAGTCCGTTTAATTGGTTGGTATCTACCATACCATACATATCTAAAAATAGTTTTGTCAATCTCCATTGCACTTTTCTTGTCTATGGGAAAGCTGTGAGACAAATACCACACTTTAGACAAAATCTTGCAATTGATTATTACAGCCTTCTGAAACAGGGTCAATTTCCTATTTGACAACATGTTCGTTGCAACTATTATATTCCCACATAGTACTTGCCAATTCGTAGCCAATGTCGTTTCATATATTTTACACCAGCAAATCCCAAGAGCTTTAATAGACTCCACTACCTTGAACCATGAACCTGTCCAGTGAACTTTATTACACAAACAGCCAAGCCCCATCATACACGTTTTGTTCTTGTTAATTACAGCACCTGTTGCTCTTTCAAACTTATCTAACTCATTCTGAACATTCACCACCGAGTCTTCTGTCGACACAAAATAGTTGTATCGTCTGTATAACCAACAACAGGAAGTATCATCGCATTAGGAAGACAAGGTGGAACAATAAAGTCATTGCCTTTTATTGCCAAGTACAGTGGCTCTTGAAATATAACATACAAAATCATTGAAAGGGGACATCCCTGACGTACAGATCGTCCAACTAAAAAAGGTTTACTTAAGACTCCATTGATACAGATGCTGCACCGACACTGTTTATAAAGCATACGGACCCAATCAATAAAGTCTTGTGCAACTCCTACCCTATCCAATATTTCCAATACAACACATAATACACAACATCCCTAATTACATTATTACAATTGATTATGGATCTTCCAGGCACACCACAAAACTGTTCCTTTGATATAATTTTTTCCATTGCAATCTTAAGTCTATTTGCCAGCAGTTTCGATACTATTTTATAATCCTGGTTTAGTAAGGAAATTGGCCTCCAGTTCGTTAGAATATGCAAATCACCCATTTTAGGTATCATCTTAATAATCCCATGAGATTGCGACATGCTAAGCTTCCTATGCTGTATGCTATACTTCACCACTTGTACAAAGTCTTTACCAATGACATCCCATAGATAGAAATAAAATTCCGCCGGGAACCCATCACAGCCAGGTGATTTACCTTTCTTTAAACTCTTGACCACACTCCACACTTCCTGCTTATCTACATCTTCCAATAATGACGTGTTGTCATCTTGGTTTAAAACCCGTGTACATTTTCCAAGGAAGTACTCCCGCATACCTTGGTCTACGTTCACTTTTTTGTACAATTTCTCCAATTCACCTCGAACATAACATACAATCCCATCCGTATTTGTCATATCCGTCCCATCATCTTCTTTAATACTAGTCACAAGAGCTGTACCCATGTTATTCTTGACTTTACAAATAAGGAGAGAGTTTTTCACCATACATCCTATCATTAATCTGGAGGCTAACATTGACTCCTTCAGATATTTCATCCCGCAATTTGTTAATTCTGTCTTTTAAAATGGTAATTTCCTCATACTTGTCTAATCCCATATTGACCTTTGCATAAAGTTGTTTTAGTCTGTGTTGGAATAAGGTTAACAGACCATATTTTTCAGCAGCCTTTCTTTTGGACACTTTCACGAAGAAACTTTTGCATGCAACTTTACACATGTCCCACCACTCCAACATACATCTGAACTTATGTTTTTGCGCAACCAGGTGTTCCCACAATACCTGAAAATTATCAATACATCTCTACTCTGCAACAGACTGCAATTTAGCTTCCAAGACCCTGTCCCCACTTTAAACCTGATCGTCAATAACAAGCTTCACCACAACCATACAGTGATCTGAACAGCTGACCGGAACAGTACTGCAAGAACTAATTTTATCATGTAATGAGTGCATATATATTCTGTCAAGCCTAGAGCCATAATTCTGGCGAACATATGTGTATTCATATACACCTCCGTTAATGCTATTCGCATCCTTGAGACCAATACACTTCAAGAGTGTAATTAAAGCAGGAGATACACATGCATTCGTCTGAGTGCTACAATCTCTCACAGAAGTGACACAATTAAAGTCGCCACCAAAAATAATTTTACGTGTATCATTTCTGAAAAAATACAATAACTCGTTAGAGAACAATTCCTCCCTCTCTTCTTCCTGCGGGAGCCAGAGGGAGCATACACATTAAGCAGAGGAATGATGGTGTCAAAAAAAGAAATCCTTGCATATAAAACATTACCATTATCATCCATTTCAGTATTAAGAACCTTGATGTGGGCTCGCTTAGCAACCAATATCATTGTACCACCCTTCAACAAGTTCGTTGAATTTATTAATACTTCAAAGTAATCAAGCAACACATCAAGTTTCTTAACATCTTGTACATTGTGTTCTTGCACTAAAAGTACATCCAATTTATGATATTTAAACAATGATAACAGCTGCAACTGTTTATTTCTACAATTGAGCCCATTAACGTTCAAAGTAGCACAATTAAAATTAATAGGCTTCCCGAATGTTATTTGAGAGAAACCAAAAATTACTCTTTATCCATCGTAATCTCACTTGACACTAACTTAGTGTCTTCTTTCCCTTTCCGAAATCTAAGTTTAATATTTGCACTCGCGTCACGACTCTGTTCATGTTCCACAAGATCCCACCATGCCTTATCACTGTTCTCATTACCATGATCCCCACTCACTGTTTGTACTGTGCCCTCGCTACGTGTCGGTGACTCTTCCTGGCCTTGGTCACGGTGAACTTCAACGGTAACAACCTGCTCAATTTTTTCAGAGACTTTTAATTTAGCGGCTAAGTCCTTCATACGTACCAGATCAATACTCCGAGTTAATTTTCTCCTACGTTTCTTTACATGACTGGTTACAGAACCAGCCTTCACACTACCCTTACCCTTTCTATCAGACCATACTGAAGAGGGTGGAGTTGCCCTCTTCACAGGCATTTCTACATCACTATCCTCCATGGAGTCATCCTCCACATCCAGTTGACAACCAGTTACTTTCTCCATCGTCACCTCACCAAGGTCAGCGCCGCCGTCGTCATCGCAGCTCAGCGCAGCGTCAGCGCCAATGTCATGGGCGTCCACATGTATATTGTCCAGACTTACCTCACCCTCACCAGGTTGAACGATAGCAGATAAATCGTCCTGAGCAGTGTCGTCTGCACATTCCTTTTCTGCATTACCTTTATCATCCTGATCTAAGTTACCTTCACCGGCCTCATTCGCACTGGGATTCACTCCCACAGACGTTTCACTTACAGAGTTGTGGGTTACTTCATCTACCTCACCTGGCACTGCAGTATGTACAACAGTGGGTTCATTTCCTGAGACACTGTCCTCTATTAATGGCGGAAAGTCATGTTCACGAAAAATGTTGATCCGTTCTGATGCCTCCACCTGGCAGGCAGCAGCCATGTGACCAGTACGCCCACACTTAAAACAAGTTTGCAGTTGGCCATTGTATATAAATTTAATATAATGACCTTCTACTGACATTGATGAAGGAATATTGCGATGAAGTTCCATCTTTACTGTTCTTGTTCCATTAAAACGCCCTTTCCCTGGTCCATAAGTATACTTATTGAAGCGAACATTGTCCACTTTCCATATTGTTGCAGTATGCGTATAATAGTTCCATTCAACATTTCAAATGGCGCATCCCTCACAGAAACGTATGTAAACGTTTTGCTCAAATTAATCACTTCTACTGATCCTTTCCCATTAGGTAAACTTATAATTTCATCATCATACTTCTTGAGAAACTCTGAAAACGCTACATTGTTTTCAAATTTCAACACCACTCTGTTCCCTGGCAGTGTTTGGTAACCAAATATTTCTTCCGTCTTGATCTGTAACACATCGAAGATCGTCGTGGATACAAGGTCGGGATCAACATGACAACTAAACTTGAGCCCTATGGACTCCTCCGCTTGAGTGGAGGTGTGTAGGAGCCCATGATAGCACTTATACCACCCCCAGCGCGACGTTATCCAGCCATCCGTAACACGCCGGCTCCCGGCGACGACAAACACGTCCACCACACCAGACGCTAGTAGCAGAGCGAACCAAAACACGTCTGCTCACCACCACGTCCACGACGAGACTCATCGAGGCATTAGTTAGTGGAGTGAACCACCACAAAGATGGTAAATTGTTGGGGTTAAGGACAAAATATCGAAGTACTGTACTCTTCCTTAGGACTTACAAGGGATATAATAGTTTATTGTTTAATAGCTCCCCTACAAGTGCAATACAAGAATATAAGTCAATAATCAAACAAGAATCAACTGTATTAATATTTTCTTCTCCAGAAAAATTTGTAGTCACAAAATTGTCACTACAGATGACAAATTATTCTTTAAATAACGGCATGGTTAAAAAAAATACCAATTACGGTCAAAAAAATAAACAACAGGATGATTTAATATAATTCGTGTGTCGATTCCGTGTCAGGACAAAACGTTTGGGCATTTCCTGCGTTCACCTAGCAGCAAACTTACCACCTACTGGGTTACGGGCTCACCATAGCCCTGTGCTACTTGAAACTTTGTTCCAGGTAGCGAATCTTTAAACAAACAACAACAACCACCTACTGTCTACCAACTTACCCCAAGGCTCTACCAACTTACCACAGACTGCCTGTCTACCACCAACATACAGAAACTCCCGGATGCGTGAACGAGTCACTCATTGCGT